>JADLZN010007646.1:0-179476 GCA_018155175.1 Sinocyclocheilus anophthalmus | reverse complement strand
TACCTACAAGCCACTTTTTGTGTTCTTCTGTGCCACCTCTACAAATTAATTTCGTTAATACTGATTTCATTTGATTGGTACTTCGTCTGATCTGTTGTTTTAATTAGAAATTTTAAAAAGCTTATAAATATATTTTTTGATTTTGACAAAAGATGACATACTTTTAAAAAAGTTAGAAAATTCCATACAAGGTAAAACCAAATTCCCCTTATAAATCACTTTAAGGATCAACTAGCACCTCGTATGGGAGGTAATGCTTTTTTATCAGAATGTTTGATGGACTGTTAAAGGGCTCGTAAATTTTGACCATGTGCTCCTCAATTTTTCTTCTAATTAGGAGCAAGCGCTCCTAAAAAGGAAACGTATCCGTAGAGCTCCCGTCGCCTCCATAAATGTTGTGCTTCACACCAGCTGAAAGATTGGGTTAGTGTTCTGGAACAGTTTTTTGTAATACAACTAAACCACGGATATCCTAGTCTTGTCCTCTTTGGAAGGCTAAACACAGTAGTTTCGCTTCACACGACACACATGGCGTCTGTCACGACATGTTGGCACAACACTAAATCCACAGCGAGAATAATTTACGCCAGCCTTTCTGGCGTGACATTTGGGCGGTGTATGCAAACTTCCCACCATAGTGAGTAGACATGTGGGGGCGTGTGGTTAGAACAACCCGCTTGGGGTTTTAGGTAGGCATGGTTGACTCTCTTAACTTTTATGAAGAATATCTCTTTGGTTTTGAGACTTTATTCTTTGCAACTTTACAGATCTTTTTTTTTTATGCACCAAGAGCTTGTAACCCTCCCAAAGCGGAAACAAATTTTAATTCATAGAATAGCTCAAAATAGCATTTATGTCACATAAGAAAGAAACTCATTCAGTTTAAAACAACTTGTTGCAGTAAATGATATCAAAAAAAACACTAATTTTGGGTGATTATTCTTTGATGTTCCATACAACAACAAAACACTAGAGAAAAATTACGCGCTCTAACCCTTGACCTGATAACTTTAATACGTTGTTTTATAGTACTCAATCCATATAGTGTTTTATTTTTAGGTTTTTCATGGTTGTTCCACACATGTTGCACACTGTGTGTTTATTTCTGTGTATTTGTAATGTGTATGTTTTTTAAGTGACAAGATTTTGATTCCCCAACGTTGGCCTAAATAATCGCCATAACGTTTAAGAATTAGTTTTGTCACCTTGATTGTCTTTATAATAGTGAAATTAGTTTGGCTGTAATGCTCAAACAGCTTGTGAAATAGAAAAACCAACATGACAAAGAATCGTGATAAAATCATTAATCGTGATATTTCAAAAAAATTTGTGATATGATATTTGCATACATCACCACCCCTACTTCCATCTACAGTTAGAATGGTGATTTAGAGTACTTCGTTAGCCCCCTTTTTACAATATGTGATGTTACTTCCAGGTGTCCCCAGAATGTTTCGGTGAGTTTCAGCGCTCAAATGACCCACAGATGGTACTTCTATCATTAATTTTCGAAAACTTCCTTATTGTTTAAGTGGGTGGAACCACTCGTTCCACCTGGCAACTCACCGCCCGCCTTTTCTTCTCCATCTCGATCATGGTGCCTGTTAGTTCTTTACCTGAACTCATGAGGTGGAAAATGCGCTGAATGCTCCCCGCCCCCTTTTCCAGAATAATGCTGTGCCATTACAGCTCGTACCTGATAAACAGCTGGTTTGGTTTCTGAGATCATGTTTATTGTGCTGAAGTCAGCGTTTTAAACCATATAGTTTACTTCGGATATAGGTGTTCTGAGTGCCACAACCGACGCACGGACAAAAAGCGCTCTCCAGCATGTGAGTACTAACTAAGTTCTCAATTCACACACACTTTTACTAACCACAGTTACAAGAACAGTCGGTTATGTCGGTGAAGGTAAACAGCTGGGAAATAAAACACATGTTTATTTTAGATCTGTGTGGCAGCAGCAATATACAGTAAATAAATCAATAATTCCACTGCTGTCTGTCTTGTCTCCTCTGAGGCTGGAACTCTAAACAGTGTTCTGTGCTAGTCAGTGCAGCCAAAAACAGAACAGTTAGCATGCTTTGCTATGGCATAATAGCTGGTACACTGTTTTTTAGGGATGTAACGATTAACCGTGAGCCGGTTGAAAATCGATTTTAATATGTGACGATTCAAATCGGTTGATATGCTAAACAAATCGCGATTCATTTAGGTTTAGGAGTTTATATGAATGTATGTCTGAGGGGAACTTACTGTCTCTGAAAAGTTTAGATGGTATTTTTTTATTTTCATCTTGCCTCTGTATAATACATATTAAAGTTCATAATTGCAGCGCTCCTTTGTTTACAGCGGAAACCAAAGAAAAACGCCTTAAGCGCCACCTGCTGGCAGAGAGTGAATCAGCATCTCATTCAGCTTTGCTGTTTCATGCAGATATTTTTATGTATGGTTTCACAAAACTGAAGTCATTCTGTTTTTGCTTCAAATTTCAACATTATACAATCTAATTTTGTTTAAAAACTGCTCATGTTGCATGTAAGCAGCATCTTTGTTTGGATCAAGATTAAAATGCAGTGGTTGCCTCCCAGCTTAACAAAAAATGGCGCTTTTCCACTGCGGGGTACGACTCGGCTCGGTACGGCTCAGTACGGTACGACACGGCAAGGCTCGGCACGCGTTTCCACTGCAGTTTAGTATCGCTTTAGAATGGATGGGATTATTCCAGTCGTTATAGTTGCGCCGCCTCACTGCCGGCGACTCCCAAAAAAACGTCCCCCATCAAACTCTCGCTGGATCCGCTCCTCTGCTATCAACGAGAGTAACGTCTGTACTTCCTCAACAGACAATGAAACAGTCATTTTTTTGGTTGTTAAAAAAGGTGCGCTCTTTCAAAACAGTTGCGTTCGATCCTTTGTTGGCTGTGCTGATTTAAATCTAGCGTTCTTTTGTGTTTGTGTCGCAAGTTCAGTGACGCAGGTAGTGAAGATTCTCTCCGGCCAATCCGTGATCAGCAGAGTTTACACGTCACGTTTTGGTAACGGTACGGTTCTCTTGGAACCTCAACCGAGGTGGTACTAAAATAAGTACCTGGTACCAGGTACTGTACCCAGTGGAACACCCCCCAAAAGTGAACCGTACCGAGCTGTACCGTGCTGTACCATGCAGTGGAAAAGCACCAAAAGGTCCCCAGGACGTCCCCTAAATGGCCTCTGCGAACGTCCCCCGGACGTCAGTGTGTAGGGTCCCCTTGACGTCGAGTGGATGTTCATGAAGACGTCCTCCGGATGTTCAAGGGGACGTTCACAGGACGTGCAGCGGCCATTCGGGACGTTTAGGGGACTTTCGCTTTAAGTCCTATGAATGTCATTTTATTTTCCTTTTAGGCTAATCAAAAACAACAGACGTTATATGGAGCAAAATGCGTTTATTTTAATTGAACAATTGTAAAATAATTGTAAAATTTCCGTGTGTGTGTGTGTGTGTTGCTGGTTGTCAGCTGTGGTTAGTACGATGGCAATTTTTCCCATTGTCTTCTAACCTAAAACAACAAAAATGAACACATTTGGATTTAGACCAAAATTTAGCGCACATGGGCCTTTTTGCCGCATATAGGCGTATCAGTGTGTATTTTTACCATATGGAAATTCAATATTTAAGTTAAATAACTGTCAATGTTATATACGTTTAATAATTTCAGCTTTACATGCTAACGTTAGCTTCGAAAGTGTTCACATAGACCAGGGGTGGCGAACGTCGGTCATGGAGAGCCACAGCCCTGCAGTTATGGTTTAACCCTAATCAAACACACCTGAACAAACTAATCAAGGTCTGAACGGTTATTAGGAATCTACAGCAGGTGAGTTTTATAGTTAGAGCTTAACCTCTGCAGGCTGCTGCTCTCCAGGATGGAGTGCGCCACCCCTGACATAGGCTAACGTCAGCAGCCGTACGGGACAACTTCAGCAAACGTTTAAAAAGGTAAACTTTTCATAAAATGTAAGCATTACGAGATACACAGTGGTTACGGTAGCTATGTCTACAAATATAAAAGTATATATACCTTTTCGACCAACGAAAGCGAAAACTCAAGGCTGTGTCTGAGGAACAGAGAGGACCGTTAACGGTCACTACGCAGCTGAGCGTTGCCATGGATGCATGCTGCGTGCCCTGAAGTGATGTCATTCGATCATGTGCTCATTTGATCGATGCTTGCTTATAGTCACATTGGGACATAGGCTACATTTTATTTATTTTTTAGCTGTACATGGTATAGGAGTCTTTAATGCAATAACTAAAATAATAATTTTCCTAAATAACTTTTCTTGTCGGCTTATCAACAGTTTAATATGTAAATGGAAAGAATTAATTTATTTGTCTTACCTGTGTTATTTTCCACTTTCTTGTCTTCGTGTTGTCCTTGGCTGCATTAATCACTCTATAACATTGTTGTAGAGCTCCTGGGATGCAACCTTATTTTCTTCATGCATGGGGAGTGCATAAACCTAATTGTAGCCTATATGTTCAATTATATTATTGAAGGATATCATGATTTTGATGTTTAAATGCTGAAAACTAACTTAAATGCTGATTTGATGACATTTTTAATTACAGAAGTTACTCCTATTTTCTTTTTCCAGAAATGAAAATTATTAATTTAACATTAACTTCATTTTACAATGTATTCAAATCTATTATACTATAGTAAAAAAAAATATATATATATCAATATGCAAAACATTTTGCATTCTTTTGCATTTTGCATTCTATTATCAGAGTTAAAAAGGGATTTTGTTTTTAAAGGATGTTTAAGAATCAAGGATGGTTAGATTTTACTTTACTTTTGTCCACTCTTCTTTGTCGGAGTTTGTATGTGTCATGTCCCCGTGTTGGGAAGGGTCCTTGGTTGTAATAGTTTACAATTACAAGTTTACCCTATTTAAAATGTACTAAGTAATGTAACTGATTCACTTGATGACTTTTTTATTACTTTTTGTCTAAATTTCTATTGTTTCAATTTTGTATTTGAAACATTTAACATGCAGAGTAACGTTACAGTGTACTCCACACTGATTACTGTAAGACTTTCACGAATCCGTCTTCCTTGAATGAAGATAGGCTAAAGACTTTAATTGTAAAGGCACAACCACCCTCCACAAAATCAGTCTTTAGCAGCTCTTTTTACTTTGAGATCTTTTTGAGGTTAAATACATATTTAAAATCAAGAAATAGTTTAATAGCTATGATTAGGGCTGGACGATATGGCCAAAAGTTATATCACGATATATTTCTTAATTTCGGTCGTTACGATATAATTCCGATATCAATATGGACACTATTAAAAAAGCCTCATAAAAACGGCCTAGAACGGCCAAAACAGATGTCTGTACCTACAAACTTATGAAAAATAAATTTGGCAAGTCTATGACACCTCATATAAAACCATATAATACTTACAATACAAATAAATTAATGTTCACCTTTTATTGGTATTTAGCCTTCATACAAACAATAAATGTGAAATCACTGTCAAATAAATCACAGACTCTCCTTATTATTATTAATATTTTTTACTTCAAACTATAGGCTTACATACCAGTCAAAAGTTTTTGAACATTAAGATGTTTAATGTTTTTTAAAAAGTCTCTTCTGCTCACCAAGCCAGCATTTATTTGATCAAAAATACAAAAAAAAACAGTAATATTGTGAAATATTTTTACTAATTAAAATAACTGCTTTCTATTTGAAAATATAAGTTATTCCTGTGATTTCAAAGCAAAATTTTTGGCATCATTACTCCAGTCACATGATCCTTCAGAAATCATTTCTAATTTCCTGATTCGCTGCTCAAAAACATTTATTATTATGAATGTTGAAAACAGCGGAGTGTTTTTTTTCAGGTTTCTTTGATGAATAAAGTTCAGAAGAACAGCAGTTATCTGAAATAGAAATCTTTGTAACATCACTAATGTCTTTATCCATCACTTTTGATCATTTAAAACATCCTTGCTAACTAAAGTCATAATTTCTATCATATACTTTTTAAAAAGAGCTTTTGAATGGTATAGTGATAATAATGTTACAAAAGCGTTTTTAATTCAGATAAATGCTGATCTTTGGATCTTTCTACTCATCAAAGAATCCTGAAAAATTCTACTCAGCTGTTTTTAACATATTGAGAATTCAGCAAATCAGCATATGAAATATGCTGAAGGATCATGTGACACTGAAGACTGGAGTATGATGCTGAAAATTCAGCTTTGCAGTTACATGAATAAATTACATTTTAATACATATTCAAATAGAAAGCATTTATTTTAAATTGTAAAAATATTTCAAAATGTTACTGCTTTTGGTGCATTTTGGATCAAATAAATGCAGGCTTGGTGAGCAGAAGATAATTCTTTAAGAAACATAAAAAAATTCTTGCGGTTCAAAAACCTTTGACTGGTAGTGTAGGCTGATTATTCTTATAGATTGAAACGTGCATTAACCAGGATAACGAGTATGAAACATGCCCCGAGTTGCTTCAGAAAACAAAAAAATAAGCAACAACAAAAGCATGTTGCTGGAAATGGTTTATTATTGAAAATGCAAACTGCTTGTCTGCCAGCAGGAAGCGCTGTGAGAGCGGCAGAACTAGCGGTTTCTCCGGTAACGGCTGTAAACAAAGCAGCTCCGCTCATAAACAGTACTTTATCAGATAAAAATGCCATCTAAACTATTCTGAAGACAGTCGGTTCCCTTCAGAGATACATTCATATAAAACACCCGCGACGCGTTTTGATTTTGAAACGTGCAGTGCTCATGTTTATTCAACGAAGTCAAACGCCACAAATAAATCAATGTATGGGAAACACTGGTAATGTATATCGGAAATGTTTTAAAAATCATATCACCGTTATTGAAAAAAAAAAAACATTGCGATACATATTGATATTGAACTATTGTCCAGCCCTATGATACGTTTTTGAAATAAATTCTTTGCATGCTATGATAGGAACACTGGCATCTAACTGCCTTGGGGGGGGAAAGGTAATCTACAAAAAAAAAAAAAACTTGTAATGCAATAACCAAAGTAGAAATAAAACGGTATCGAATAGCATGTGTCCCTATTCTGTCTCCTCAACACTGCACAGTGGTCTCATATTTTAAATGTATATGTGAAAATATTCAGATGTAACTCCCTTTGTAATCATTAACATTTTCATAAGTAACTAATCAAAAAAAAAAAATTCTCATTAACAACAATTACAGTTCCATTTATTTTGTAATTAAATTACGTATTTCTGTTACATGTAACTAGTTACTCCCCAAAACTGGTCAGGTCTGATGATAAAAACCCACGCATGGGCGACTGGATTTTTCAAGTGTTGTAATGGAAATGGCAGATGAGGGACGAAACCGGGACGTTTTGGGTTTGGTCGCAAACTGGTTCCGACGAATGTCCTCCGAACGTCCGCCAGCAAACGTTACAAAGCGGACCAAAACCGGACGTAAGTGGACGTCCTCAAAACGTCCGCCAGCAAACGTTACACAGCCCCCGAACGTTACAAAGCGGACGTACTGCGGCCCTAAACGGACGTACGAAACGTCCGGGGGACGACCCCCGTTTGCTGGGCTCTCATTTTAAATGGAAAGAGCACAGGCAAATAATTAGTTTGAATGAAGAGATTTATTTTATTTGTGTCAATGTAGTTGTTATTTGGGGGTTTGTTTTTAAAATTCATTTAGTTTTTTTATGTTACATTTACATTTTTTAGAAGTTGTAATTTCAACACGACGCTTTTATGCCAAAGTGATTTACAAGGAGGACAATCGAACAATCAAAACCACAAAGAGCAGTAATATCAGTGCTATCGTAATTATAGTTTTATAGTATTATATTCCATTTCACAAAGAAATGTGCAGCTTTTGGTCCCAGCAATACTAAAAGGACAATTAATTTATAATTTGTCTTAACTCTAATTTTGTTAAATACAATTATAATAACCGTGAATCGAATCGAATCGTGAGTTGAGTGAATCGTTACATCCCTACCGTTGTCGCTTGTGAAATCAAAATGATGGCGCGTGGGTGGAAACTTGCAGATTAAGGGGCGGTAATATTATAATGAGATCCCTTTGACACGTCACCAAGGGAGCAAAATCAGACGCGCTCGCTTTCTCAGACGCTTGCAGAAAAAGGCATTACTTAATCATTTAGGAGCTTTAAAGTGCTGGAAACGGTTGTGTGAAATGCTTGAAAGTCATTGAAAATTGCTTGAATTTCTCTCTCAAAAAGGTTGTACAAACCCTGAGATGAATAATGTAATAATATTTGACTATTTCTGCTACAACACCATGGTTCTAGTTAGCGTATTGCTTCTGGTTTTCTATGTCAGTGCCATTTGATCTGTTAAACAGATTTCTGTGCAGAATTTCAATGCTTCTCACTAGGGCTGTAATTGCGATATTTTTTTATTTTTTTTTACCAATATTGCGATTTAATATGCAATTATTTTTTAAAGCTCTTTATGTTCTGTATTATTCAACAAAGACAAGCTATAAATCATTGTATAGTATGACCAACACACTATTATAGATAGATTAAACATAAATGTTCTTTTTTGTTGACTGATTTGTTGAACTTCCAGCCTTGTAAGCATGTAATAATTGTTTAAATAGCCTGGTGTAAACATTAATATGAAAGTCAGTAACAAATCATACAAACTAAAGTAGATTGCAGAAATATAAAAACAAATCTGTTGCGTTACCACACTACTTTAGGTAATTCACAGTCACTGTAATAAACATATGTAAACATGTGCACTGCACTAAACACTGTGTTAACTTTAGACCAGTGCTTCTCAAACCTTTTTGGTTGCGCCCCCCTCAGACTACCAAATAATTTCACTAAACATTATGAAAAATGTGTGTTTTTTAATTTAAAGGGAAAAAAAACACCTGCATCACTTGAAAAATAGCATAGAGAGAATAACTTATTATTATTATTATTAAAATTATGATTCCTCTCTGTATGTTTTTTGTGTGGTTTCTTGCTGTCTGCTAGGCGGGGACACACAAAGATGCTTTTCCCTCCTCACCACACACCGTGTCTACACCGGACGCAGCGGCAAAATACAGTAGAACCGTTATAATCAGTCACGCTGTGTACACTGGATGCAGCGCGGCGCGACAAAACCCGACATTAAACTGATGCCTTGTTCTATTTATGACGTACTGACACAGTTCAAATGATTTGCAACGGTTGCTTTACCGCGTCCAGTGTAGAGCTGTTGTGGCGCAACGCGTCAACTGTAGCATCTGGTATAGACACAGTGAGTGAAGCCAAGAGCAAGATATGCCTCGTCATATTTTCTGCATAGCTTGTGAATGACCAGCACCTGCCTGAGTCTGTGCAACTTCATCTATGGCTTTCTCTTCGCTTTCACAAACCGATCAATCTCCCATTCTAAGTTACGTCCTTTGGCTGTTTACTTATTTCTTTTCTTTTTCTGCTGATGGCCCGCACTCGACTTGAAGCAGCGCTGCTCAGACCGATGGGTGTGTCATCAAAGTACTGCGGACGTCTCCTTATGCTTTCTCTCGGCGTACTTTGTCATACACCGATCTGATCTTCAAGTCGAACACACCTCTTTACTCTCACGTGTCACGTGACCGTGTAATCGCAGCCTCTGCGATTGAAAAATCGTGATATTATCGTAAATGCAATTAATCGTTCAGCCCTACTTCTCACTAGATCTCGCAGCAGTATTCATTCATTCTGTGGCGAATTCAAACGTTTCTCCCTGCATCTTGCAGCGCTGTGCAGTAACAGTGTCGCAAAATAAACTTTGGAAACTTTGGTTCCTGAGTAAAGCTGTTCTGGGCTCGGACAAGTTGTGTGATGTTTAGTGCACTGATCGTTATATTTATACTGATTGTTTTCTTTGAACACACAGACACCGCGTTTACACAAGAAACGCCCTGCGCCGCAACAGCTAAAGTCTGTCTACACTGGACGTGAAAAGCGACCGTTGCAAATCATTTGAACTTTGTGTCAGTTCGTCATAAATAGAACACGGCAGCAGTTTTCTGTCTGGGATTTGTCGTGTTGTGCCATGCTGCATCTAGTGTAGACAGCATCACTGACTATAATGGGTTCTATAGTATTTATTATACAGCTCGCGTCTGGTTAACACGGTAAGAGCCACGCAGATGCACGTGAACACTGAATTCCGTTCACTTCCGTGTCTATTAATGGCACATATGTGCGCAATTGTCAAAATGCATGTCTCTGCAAGTATCCTTGTAAACACAGTTGCTTATGGTTTAGGTGAAGGTAAACAAGTGAGGATGTGTAACAGTATATTTAATTTCACAGCAGTTTAATGTTCCGGAGGCTTTCTGTGTCATGAATGTTAATCAAACAACAAAACAAAGAAACTTTTGTAGCTTTAACACAGATTATTCAATTAAATTTATACATTGAAGACTATGTAGTGTTATTTTACATTTGATTATTCAATTTCTGTACCTGAATACTATTAGACTTACCTGAAAAATATAAAGCACTGTTTATTTCATTTGTATCTTTGTTCCGTTATATTTTTCTATGCTTGTAATTTGTTTATTTCTCTATGCTTATTTACTCGCCTACAAAATCACCCCAAACATTATATTTTTCCAAATAAACTATTCAAGTCAACTATTCAACCTCATTTTTTTTTCATATCGCAATATATATAGCAGAAAAACAAAATATCACAATGTGAGTTTTTTTCAATATCGTGCAGCCCCATTACAATAATATATCAAAATGCTAATACATATACACACAAGGAGCGAGGGAAGATACGAATGAACAACGTGGCTAACGGGCTGGCTATCTTTTCAGGTATTGTAGTCTGTTAACAGCAAGGGCATTCATCTAAGGCTGGACAATAATTCGATATCAATATATATCGCGATATAATTTTTTCCAATAACGGTGATATGATTTTTAAACAAATTTCCGATATTTCGATATACATTACCAGTTTTAACACTCTAAAAGCGCCTCCTGCTGGCAGATAATGAGTTTTCATTTTAAATAAGCCCCTGTAAATGGCGCATCATGCACGTGCGGTTATCTGATGTAGAGACGCAAAGCCAGTTTATAAAGGGGTCAGAGTCCCTCTTACTCCACACCACCATCAAAAACATCCGACTGAGCGCTCCGCAGTTCCGAGCGACAGCAGCGCAGCATCCCATTTATTCTGTACCCGAGCGGACACTAGGCGCGACTAGCCCCCTCAACTGAGCCCACCTTGAACGCACCCTCGGCATTAACTAGTCTAGCGGCATCAGTAAGGCTAAAGTTATTCCTTTTCTCATGTGACTACACGAGAGCTGTATGGGAAGCAATTCAAACCAATCACATACATGGGCTATTTTAAGTTTGTGCTTTGAAGAGTAAATAGACAAGCCGGCGCAACAGAGGATAAAGAAGCACATCTTCCTGTAGTGGTCACACCTACCCGCACAAACTTTTGGGTCCTACATACTTTTGACAATACTCAAACCTAACCTTTGTTGAAAAACAATGTGGCCATAAACTACAATACTTAAAAAATGCTTCATAAAAAACATGAAAAACTGCACATATTATTAATAAAACAACCATGGTAACTGGTTAAGTGGGCCGCGAATTGTTCCTAACTAACTGGGGCATGAGACGCTATGCGGGACCGTTGGTAGTCCGCTTACAGAAGTCCTTAAATAATCTAAAATAAAGGAGATAGGCTAGCAAAGTGACAAGAGTGCGCACAGCTGTTCCACTATGCCACGGAAGTCATGGCTGCAGAGCGAATGGCTAGACATGCCGCAACACTGCAATCCCTGTTGGAGGCTCCGATATTATTATTGCATTTCATTAGTCGCCACTTATTATTGCGCGGTTGTTCGTGAATGATCATAGACAACGACATGATATATTTAATAAGTATGACGACATAGCTATAATATAGAAGAATTAGGCTAGCATTTTATCTTTCAATTAAATATCACAACACAACATTGATCATTCAGTCTAGTGCGTTTTATCAATAATGTGAGCGCAACTTTGTGAACTAAATAAGGCCATGATGCTTCATTCTTGTGTGTATTTGATATACTTTTTTAGACCAATCTAGATTAAAGAATACGTCAATCATAGCTTGTAGGTCGGTTTGCGTGTCGGCTAGACGGTTGCATCACTATCTTTCGTTGGCCTGCGGCTCTGTCTCATAATAGAGCCTGTTAAATTTGTCTAATACACTTGAATTACAAAACTTAAAAACGGAAACTTGTGGCGGGCTACATGACTACAAAACTAAATAGAAATGTGTCACAAATAACTAAGGCTAAAACGTGAACAAAGTTATTAATGAACTATAAAAACGAAACTAAGAGTTATTGGCAATTGAAAACTATAGATAAAGGAGCAACGAGATTTAAAAATGGCACAACGAGAATAACCTTGGCTCCAGCAACAGATCCAGTTTTGGGTTGAGACTGTGTATATAAGCAATGGTACGGAATAAAAGTATAGTTACAGACGCCCCAGTAATTTTTCACATCTTTTTTATATTGCAGCCATTTTGCTAAAATCATTTAAGTAATTTTTTCCTCATTAATGTACACACAGCTCACCATATTGACAGAAAAACACAGAAGTTTTGAAATTTTTGCAGGTTTATTAAAAAAGAAAAACTTAAATATCTCATGGTCCTAAGTATTCAGACCCTTTTGTCAGTATTTAGTAGAAGCACCCTTTTGATTTTAATACAGCCATGAGTCTTTTTGGGAAGAGTAATGCACTAAGTAAACTACTGTTGCTCGACACCCCCTGAGGTTTGGGGAATCACTACGTGGCCATTCCTCGCTAAATCTGTCAGAATCCGTTCTCAGCAGATTCGTCAGGTTAAGATGAAATAAAACGTTGATGGACACGCACAAGTGGGGCCATTTTTAGTGATCCTCTATCGGCGAAAAGAGAGATAGGGTGCTCAATTGGTTTTACGGTGGTGTCTGAGGGGGGCTCTGCTGGACCATTCAAAACATTCACCGAGATTTTGTGAAGGCCAGCTACCTTTGATTAGAGGATTATAGGGACGTGACAATGTGTGCTTTGGTCATTGTCATGTTGGAAGGTGAACCTTCGGCTCAGTCTGAGGTCCTGATCACTCTGGAGAAGGTTTCCGTCCAGGATATCCCTGTACTTGACCACATTCATCTTTCCCTCGATTGCAAACAGTCATCCTGTCCCTGCAGCTGAAAAACAACCCACTTACTACCCCACAGCTATGTATGCATGCCACCACTCATGTTTCAGCTGTTGGGGTACGTATTGGACGCAGGTGATGAGCAGTGCTGGTTTTCTACACATGCCCCTACCGGCTTAGAATTAAGGCCAAAAAGATTCTAGCTATGGTCTCATCAGACCAGAGAATTCTTATTTCTCACCATCATTGGAGTCCTTCAGGTGTTTTTTAGCACAATCCATGCGGGCTTTCATGTGTCTTGCAACTGAGGAGAGGCTTCCGTCGGGCCAATCTGCCATAAAGCCCCGACTGGTGGAAGGCTTCAGTGATGGTTGACTTTCTACAACTTACTCCCATCTCCCAACTGCATCTCTGGAGCACAGCCACAGTGATCTTTGGATTCTTCTTTACCTCTCTCACCAAGGCTCTTCTCCCCCGATAACAGGCTCATGTTTGGGGCTCGGACGGCCAGGTCTAGGAAGGGTTCTGGTCGTCCCAAGCGTCTTTCATTTAAGGATTATGGAGGTCACTGTGCTCTTGGGAACCTTAAGTGTAGCAGAAATTTTTTTTTAACCTTGGCCAGATATGTGCCTTGCCACAGTTCTGTCTCTGGGTTCTTCAGGCAGTTCCTTTGACCTCATGTTTCTCATTTGCTCTGACATGCACTGTTAGCTGTAAGGTCTTATATAGACAGGTTGTTGGCTTTCCTAATTCAAGTCCAGTCAGTATAATCAAACACAGATGGACTCAAATGAAGGTGTAGAACCAACACAAGGATGATCAGAAGAAATGGACATAAACTGAGTTAAATACCTATATTATGAGTGTCATCCATGCAAAGGGTCTTAATATCTTATAAGGACCCTATGATAGATTCAGTTTTTCCCTTTTTTAAATAAGATCTCAAAATGCAACAATCATGTGTTTGTCGTGTCAATCGACTGATGGTGTCTGTTTGTTGATCATTAATGTTGAGAAAAAAAATGAACTCGAATGTATTTTTAGCGGCAGAATGAGCTAATGCAATATACAAAGAGTGAAAAATTTAAGGGGGTCTGAATACTTTCCGTCCCCACTTTATATATTTTTAAAGAATTCTCCTTCTGCTCACCAAGCCTGAATTTATTTGATCCAAAATACAGCAAAAACAGTAAAATGTTGAAATATTTTTTACCATTTAAAATTGCTTTCTATTTTAAAAGATTTTAAAATGTAATTTATTCCTAAAGGAGGGGTGATGGCATACATAGCTAATTTTTTAGCATCATTACTCCAGTCTTCATGTGTCACATGATCCTTCAGAAATCCTTCAAATAATCTGATTTGGGGGGGCTGATTATCATAATTTATACAACCGTTATAAAAAGAGTAATTTTTTTTCAGGATCTCGGTTGATGAATAAAAGATCGCAAACGATCAGGCATTAGCTGAAATAAAAAGCATTTTGTAATCATTATAACACTATATCGTCAATTCAGTAATCCATTTCTATGTGGATATTTTTTTTGGGTTATAGAAATTTATATTTTTATTTAGCAAGGATGCTTAAAATTGAAAAAAAAGTGATGATAAAGGCATTTATAATATTACAAAGATTTGCTACTTTCAGATAAATAGTGTTCGTATATCGATATCATGAATTATATCGTATCGACCGAAGTTAAGAAATATATCGTGATATAATTTTTGGCCATATCGTCCAGCCCTAATTCATCATAGTATAAATGCAAGACTTCAGACTATCAGAGCAAAAGATGCCTTCTGTAATCTAAAATCTTGCAGCACTGCTGTGGCTAGTGAGTAATTGAAATCATCAAAACATCAAGCTACTGTCAGTTAAATCATGTATCAGTACTGTGCGAGTGTGCTGTTGAAATGAGTGGAGGCTTCAAACAAGTCTCTCACATCTCTCTCTCTCTCTCTCTCTCACTTCATCCGAGTCCATCAGGCGATCATCTCCCTCTCTCCTCGTCATCTCTCTCTCTACAGCTCTCTGATCATCCTCGTCCGAGTCTCTCAATCCAAAATCTCTCTCATCCCTCTCTCTCTCTCTGTCCGTCTCCAGTAGCGTGATCGGTGTAGTCTGTGTCTGAGCTGGTGACTTCTCTCTGGACGGCGTGAAAGCAGCTCTTCTGCTGAGTGCTCTTGGAGAAGATGTGTGCGCTCAGATAAGAAACTCTTCACACGACAGACCACACAAGAAAAAAAAAAAAATTATATCAACGTCACCTACACTCGACACGCACCTTCCATTCAGACCTGTCATAATTCCTGAGGGGTAATAAAAGCGTAATGTCTAAAATAATGGGCTAAAAGCAAATAGGCTAACAAAAAATCCGCTTTATTGAAAGTGGCAGGAGTGTAATTCTGTCTGTCAGATATTGTCACTTCCTTGTGAGTCAGAAAGTGTTCGCAGTGCAAACACATATTTAGCTTTGGTGCAGTACTAAAATGAACAAAAATATCGTAACGTTGATTGTGTTTTTGTCGCAGGTTAAACCAGTGCTACCTTACTTTCTCGTCCTAGACTAACTAAATATGCTAATGAAGGCTCCTTTTTTATTAATTAATTTATTAACATTGCTGTAATGTAAAAATGCACAAGCAATAATGAAAAATAAAACTATTTATTGAAATAATTACTTAAATGTATTTTTGTTATTATTATTATTACTGGTTGTCATCACATCAAGCCTAAAGATCTCATTTGATTGTGACTGTCACTTAAACTATTGTTTACGTATTTGTGACTAAAGCATGTGGTGAAGGCAGAAAATTATTATGGCTTGTCTACAGCTGATAGTCTGGATTTCACTGCTAGCTGGCCAACACAAAGAAATACAGTCTGAAAGTGGGAATAATGCATGTAATAGGACACTAGCTTGACCCCGATGACAAAACTCATGAATTTAGCTTGAACTACTAATACTGTAGAAAAAATGGTATGGGAGGTTACTTTATTTATTTTAACTCTGGTCTTTATTAAAAGTCCAGGTAATTCTGACATTCCCACTGTATTTTATATAGAACAATAGATTTTTGTGCAGAAGAACAAACTATATAAAATGAGGAAACTTTTCCCAACCTTCAGGGGTTTCTGGCCTTGTGACGCTCCTGGCCCGCTGCGCATCCTTCTGAAGAATCCCAGGTTTAGAAACGAGTAGCAGCAGTTTATTTTTAACACCGTTCCTGATCTTTTCAGTCTGATCTTAATGATTGTGATTTGCATTTCAGTGTGGATTTTTTTTTTTTATGATTTTCTTACAATGACAAAGATTCTTTTAGACGTTAAGAACTATTTATTTTTTTAACTGACAGTAAATTTGCAGGTCTGCTTGTGAGCAGATTTGGAGAAAACTCTCTGTGCTGATAGTTAGGGATGGAACTATACCATTTTTTTCAGAACCGATCCGATACCAAAAATTCTGATTCTTATCCAATACCAGTGCATTTTTTTTCTTTTTTAAATCAATGTAGAATTTCTATACTTCTGTGTGTTGACCTGATCATCACTCTTTTGTGTGTTAAACACAATCTACTAAATATAGACAACTTCATTGTAATGAAAAATAATAAATGAAAAAATGTATCATAATCTGACAAAAAATACTATTATAAACTAGGTTAGTGGATAATTCATCTGCAAAAGTTATTCTAAAAAAAAATCATGGGTGCACAAATAATTTTATAAAAACATTAAACTAAACATTTAGTGAAACAACATATTTAGTTGGGAAACACACTAAAGTTATTGATATATATATATATATATTAATATATATATAATTCTAATATACAAACAAACATACATAAAGTGGTGTGAAAAAGTGTTGGCCCCCTTACTGATTTCTTATTCTTTTGCATGTTTGTCACACTTTAATGTTTCAGATCATCGAAACAAATTTAAATATTACACAAAGATAACACAAATGTGGCAGGTGCACACAACATGCAGTTTTTAAATGAAGTGTTTTTCGTATTAAGGGAAAACAAATCCAAAACTACATGGCCCTGTGTGAAAAAAAGTGTTTGCCCCCTAAACCTAATAACTGGTTGGGCAACCCTTAGCAGCAACAACTGCAATCAAGCGTTTGCGATAACTTGCAATGAGTCTGTTACAGCGCTGTGGAGGAATTTTGGTCCAATAATCTATGCAGAATTGTTGTAATTCAGAACAAGGGTTTTCGAGCATGAACCGCCTTTAAGGTCATGCCACAGCATCTCAAAAGGATTCAGGTCAGGACTTTGACTAGGCCACTCCAAAGTCTTCATTTTGTTTTTTCTTCAGCCATTCAGAGGTGGAATTACTGGTGTGTTTTGGATCATTGTCCTGATGCATAAACCCAGTGCGCTTGAGCTTAAGGTCACAAACTGACGGCCGGACATTCTCATTCAGGATTTTTTGGTAAACAGCAGAATTCATGGTTCCATTTATCACAGCAAGTCTTCCAGGTCCTGAAGCAGCAAAACAGCCCCAGACCATCACACTACCACCACCATATTTACTGTTGTATGTGATGTTCTTTTCTGAAATGCCAGTGGTTACTTTTACACAGACGTAATGGACAAACACCTTTCCAGAAAGTTCACTTTTGTATGTATTTTCCCAAAAGTTTTGGGGATCATCAAGATGTTTTCTGGAAAAACTGAGACGAGCCTTTATGTTCATTTTGCTCAGCAGCGGTTTCCGTCTTGGAACACTGCCATGCAGACCATTTTTGCCCAGACTCTTTCTTATGGTGGAGTCATAAACACTGACCTTAACTGAGGCAAGTGAGGCCTGCAGTTCTTTGGATGTTGTTGTGGGGTCTTCTGTGACCTCTTGAATGAGTCGTCGCTGTGCTCTTGGGGTAATTTTGGTCGGCCGGCCACTCACTCCTGGGAAGGTTCTCCACTGTACCATGTTTTTGCCATTTGTGAATAATGGCTCTCACTGTGGTTAGCTGGAGTCCCAAAGCCTTAGAAATGGCTTATAATCCTTTTCCAGACTGAGAGATCTCAATTACTTTCTTTCTCATTTATTTTTGAATTTCTTTGGATCTCTGCATGATATTTAGCTTTTGATGATCTTTTGGTCTACTTCACTTTGTCTGGCAGGTCCTATTTAAGAGATTTCTTTATTGCGAACAGGTGTGGCAGTAATCATGCCTGGGTGTGGCTAGAGAAATTGAAATCAGGTGTGATAAACCACAGTTTTAAAAGGGGAGCAAACACTTCTTCACACAGGGCCATGTAGTTTTGGATTTTGTTTTCCCTTAATAATAAAAACATTCATTTAAAAACTGCATGTTGTGTTTACTTGCATTATCTTTGACTAATATTTAAATTTGATTGATGATCTGAAACATTAAAATGTGACAAACATGCAAAAAAACTAAGAAATCAGGAAGGAGGCCAACACTTTTTCACACCACAGTATATATATATATATATACATACATACATATATATATATATTTTTTTTTTTTCAAATGCCTGAGCACAGTAATGGAAGGGCAGCAACAATGATAAAAGAACAGAACAAAAAAGGCTATTATAATATTTCATTGCGCAAAAGTATAATAGGAAAGGGTATGGCTCCAATACAGAGCGGCACAAAGTGCTTATGCACATCCCGTGCGCAGAATGAGGCGCTTGAAGCAACATGCTCCGCATAAAAAAGGGAAGAGATATTGATGCGTAGTGTATTATATCTGTGCAATTATTTTATTGAGCCTTTTCTTTTAACCATTTAAATCTCAGTTATTGTGCGCTCTTGAAGAGAGAGTTTCATCTTTTTGACTGTAGTAACCGAACGCGACACGCAGTTTGAATGCTAAATGGAGCATAGATATGTATATGCATATCTATGGAATGGAGGATGACAGATAGACGCAGCGGGGAGAAGAGTTTACGTGAGCTTGACTTAAATATTCATCTATACTTCACATTAAACCATGGAATGGCTTCAGAACACTTAAAATATAGAGCACGAAAACTTGGTGTTTTATAATGTTTTTGTGCTTTTCATGGGCTTAACAATAACACAATAGTAAACGCACTATATCGGATTTGGATCGGTCACGTCTGACCGATACCCGATCCGGCAGAAAATGCCAGTATCGGAGTCGATACCGATACGGAGTATCAGATTGATGCATCCCTACTGATAGTTATTTTTTAAGGGTGCGAAATGGTTGTGAAAAAAAATTTAATCTCACTCATTTTAGCAATAGTAGACTAACAGTAGTGAGAAAAACTGAACAATGAATTAAGAAGCTACAGCATGTGAGGACTGAGTCTTAAACGCCAAACTTTGTGCATGCCAGACTCTTTTACTTTAGGACAGTGGAAGAGATCATTTGAAAATCAGTTTCTCAGTGTGCAATGCGGATCAATGGTATGTTTGCAGTGTTTGTTTCATGCACAGCAGTTCTTCAGTTTCCATCTTTGCTAAAATCCTTTTGGGAGGTTTTTAGGGATGCACCGATATGAAAATTTTGGCCGATACCGATAACCGATTATTCTTTATTTTTGAAATCCGATAACCGATATGTTGGCCGATAAATCTATATCCAAATTGTTATATACTTTTGAGAGCCTGATTACAAAAAGGTCTCATCATTAAAAGCCACATCCCAAACACTTCAACATAAGCAGCCTTGTTTGAACGGTGTACGTTTTTACTTTCCCATTACCAAATTTAGTCATAAAAAAGTCTTACAAATAAATAAAATAATGCATAAATAATGCAAACAAGTCACTGGACATCATTACACGTGTAAAAAATCAAAATGAATGCGCCACAGATCAATAAAACAGAATAGCCTCTGCACGGACAATTAAATGATTTTAATTACTAAACCATATTGTTGATGAAAATAATAAGAGAAAAATACAAGTGGTTGTTATTAATAATGTATCAATGATTTTGAAAAAGAAGTAACAAATTAATACCACTGTTAAAATAGCAGCCGTTTGAGCTGCGCGTGATGAAGCTGAAGAGCTGAATGAACACGATAAACTGAAGCATTTTGCTGGCAGCTTATTTAACTCAAAAATGCATCCTGAGATTAATATTAATAAAACAAACATAATATTACAATTTATATATGTACAAAATGACGCAGTTATAGCGTGCTATAGTCAGAATGTGTGATCATGTTGTGGATGCGCTCTTCCCATAACAACACGCTGAAACACAGCAACTAAACCCAAAGAATGCACAACGTTTTATTATAATAATGTTCTCATTAGAATGTTATATACACCACATTCCCAATCATAGTTATTAATGTTGTGCACTGCTGTTTGAGCTGCGTGCGCTGAGCTAAAGACGATCACCGGTAAACTGAAGCGCTCTTTTAACTTAACCAAACGCATGCTATATGAGATAAATCAGATATACATCAAATAAACACAATATTACAACGTACAATTGCACAAAAGGCTGCAAACGAACAGCGCGCATCTGAAGTGTCTCTGAAGGAAATAATGCATTATTTATCTGCTTTAAGATATCGGCCAAATTTTCTTATCAGGCCGATACCGATAACAGAAAAAATGAGCATTTATCGGCCGATACCGATATGGTGGCCGATATATCGTGCATCCCTAGAGGTTTTAATCTGTTTGGTTTATGTATCCTCTGTTAACTAAAGTCTACTTTTAATGTATGTATGGCAAATAAAAACAGTGCAGTTACAAGTACAAAAGTAACCGTGCTTCACTCAGACACTCTTACTGTTGTCTTTGGCTGATGATCTCTAGTTTAATGCACAAAGTGAACCTAATAACAGTATACGCTCATGCTATGGATGTGTGCATCATAAAACATACTCTATCACTGCTGTGAACTGACCACACAGAATATGAAGAATATCAAAAAATTTAGGAGTCAGCTGTCCACGGTAGTCCTTAAGATATCAGCACAATAACACTCTCAGCAAAATATAGTCTAATTATCGTTATCGATTAAAATCCCAGAAATTTATCGAGATATCACAGGGCTCCAGACTGTGACTAAAATGGTCGCATTTGCGACCAAAAATATTAATTTGCGAGTTAAGTTTTTGCTGAGGTCGCCACTGGCGAGTGTGTGTGTGTATATATATTTACATGTTATGACTTAAAAATTGGCATGTAATGCCTTTTTTCCTGATTGTTTTGCGGTCACATCTATTTTTATGTTCACGTATTAAACCGAGACGATGCACATCAAAGTTTTAGTGGAAAAAATAGTTCAAACAGTCCTCATCTCTGCCGCACAGCAGCATTGTCACACACCTGCTAAACTTAGCTCAGTTGTGCACCACTAGAGAGATCGAAATGACGGAGACGTGCGAAGTTATAGTACAGTAAAGCAGTGGCCATTTCATGCACAACTTGAACAAACTACAACAGGTAAAGCTGTCAGCTGTGTGGATATTGGCAATATCGTTAACAATTCTCGTTTATAATCATTAATAATATGGCTTCTTATCAAGATCTTAGTCTATGCTGTGTTCTGTTAATGCGTGGACTTCATATTATTTGAAACACAGTTGCCGTCCATTAATCGTAAAAAGCTTTGTTACTTTTTAATAAACAAAGTATCAGCTTTAAAATTATGCCAAATTCATAACTAAGTTCAAACAATAAATACGGTTTTGGCGCTCTTTAATGCGGCAGGCGCGATCGCTTTAGCGCCTCAGTTCAAGCGGCAAGTGAACCCATTATATCTTTCTCTTTACTAATATAGTACATAATGAACATGGATTAACATCAAAACGTAAGCAATTTTATAAGAGAGCCTACAGTACAACTTACTGAAATGTCTCATGTAAAAGCTCATTCAGTGTTTCAAACTGCGAAAAACGTGTAAAGCTTGTAAACATTGCAACGTAATATACATTTACCTCATAATAACCATTCGTTGTCCATAAGCTCATCAGTCAGCTAGAAAAATAACTATAAAGAGGAGCATTTTGCTATATTTATGCCGATGGGATGTAATATTTGTGACGTTAACGGTTATAGACAGGATTCAACTCCTACAAAATTGCATTTTACTAATGAAGAAAAACAGACTGAATGTGTGAAAGACATATGACAACACTTATAGGATGCATTGAGGAGGAGCCCAAACTACACTCAGTGGCCAAGTGATGCTTGTTATGGTCCATGATATTGGTACAGATTGTGTCATGAAACCTAAACCAAATGTGTGTGTCTATTAGGGCTGTGCAATTAATCACATGTGATTGTCAAGCGCATCTCGTCAGTAAAGCCGGTTCTGTGATTAGTAGTAAATCTCAATCACCTGCTTTCAGATTGAGTGGCATTTACTACACAGAGCCGTAGTTCACTGACAAGCTAGGCAATATCGGGTTCATAATCGCAGATTGAATCACCTGTGATTATGAACGCGATATTGCCTAATTGTCAGTGAACTACGGCTCTGTGTAGTAAATGCCACTCCATCTGAAAGCAAGTGATGGAGATTTACTACTAATCACGGATTTACTACTAATCAGGCCTGGTGCTTTACTGACGAGATGCACATGACAGTCGCATGTGATTAATTGCACACAGCCCTACTTGGGACAACTTGATTAACTTTTTTGAATCCACTGCAATGTGACTACTGTATATTTCAAGTTGAAAAGACGTTTAGTTCCCACTTTAAGTGAAGCTTAGTTCCCAGGTCATCTACAAGATAGATTAAAATACTGATAAATTAAAGAAAAGATTAGACATAAACACATGATAGTATGATTGAAATATTAAAAAATAATAATAAAAATAAATAAAACGCGTTTATTCTGTGGCACCTAAAAAAATTATTTGGCGCCTAATTTTGTTTCTTATAGGAGCCAATAGCTCCTTACTCGATTTTTTTTTTTGTTTGGAAGCACGTATCATTTTTGTAATAGTGCACACCCCTAATTTGTTATTTAATTTATATAATATTTTATTGATGATAATTGTTTGAATTAATATAATTAATACTTTTGACATCCATTTTCTTAAAAATGGTTTAAAGGCTGAAATGGAAAGTTTATCATTTTATAAAACTTTGTTTTTGTGAAAACTTGTATCTGAACTGTAAATTATGCTTTTTACAGTAGTTTTACAGTTTAATATGGTACTATAGACATTGCCCTACCCCACTCATATGGTATTAATTTTATTTGTGCAGGTCTTAAAAAGAGGTCTTAAGTCTTAAATTTGAGCTTAAAAATCCTGCAGAAACCCTGTCCAGAGGACATGTCTACTGCTGTGAGCGTGTTCACGTCGGCTGCGTGACAGGAGACAGAGAGGGGTCAAGGTGTCTGTTGGCGCTCTTGTGTGCCAGCGTATATGGCTACTGTGTCATCGCATCGCCCCAAACGACAGATGGGGAGGGGTTGTGTCCCGTGTGCCACGGGAGACTTGCGTTAGGAGCAGATGGGGAGAGAGGAGAGCTCTTTTTGTGTGTGTGTGTGTGTGGGTCCTCTTCATTTCACTCAATGGGTCACATGAAAGCCTTTCATTGTTCTGTTTTTTTGTCTATCCTGTACTTCCCTCTTTTCTTCATGGGCTCACTCTCACCTGCTCTAGCCTTTCTACTCCTCCCTGATGCAGGCAAACACGCGCGCACGCAGAGCAGATTACTTGTCCCTGTTCTCTCCAGCCAGGCCCCTGTTGGCTCGGGCTTCTCAAATGTTCAGATGATTAATGGGCTCAGAATTTGAAGGTGCTCACCGCCGCCGCCGCCTCATCCATTCCTCCCATCCCCCTGCTTCTTCTCTTTCTCCCCCAAAACCATCTATGTTTGAATGCAGGATCACACACAAACGCGCACACACAGAGCCACCAAATGCTGTTGAGGGTCGTCCCAGCCTCTCAGAGTTGTGCTTTGTCACTCAGGCAGCTGCTGTATTGTCTCGTGTTGGGGAAGGCACGTGCTCTCCGGGTGGAGGGATTGCCGCGGTTTGGCCAGGCTCTGGCGCGCTGCTACAGAGGGTTTCCTGACAGAATGTGAAATTGGAGGATGTCTCGTCCTCCCCCCAGCCATATATACACAGCTTGAAGACAGAAAGCACAGATCTCACGTACACGCACTTAAAGTAGCGGTGGAGTCCTGTGATGGGGCAGTAATAGTGAGTGCAGATGGTCAGGCCTGGATAGAGGTTAATCTGGAATTAGGGCTGGGTGATATGGACATTCTCATTTTTTTTTTTCATATCAGTCGATATCGATAATTATCACGATAAATGTAAAATTATTATTTTTTTCACGTTTAAAGGCAGATTTTTGCTCCAATGTGAAAGTTGTGAAAACTAGATGGTTAATTGTGGTTTTCAACTATTCTTTATGGTCACAACTAAAACCCTGCATGGGCCTCAAATATAGGCCCTAGCCCGAGACGCTCAGGCCCTGACCCGGCCCGGGTCCGACAGCTCATCTGAATTCTTGGCCCGAGTCCGACCCGAGCCCGTCTTTTTTTTCCCCTTCTCCCAAAACAGCTTATACTACTGTTTCAGCTATTAAAATTCTTCAGTTTTGTATGTAATGTCAAAGTGATTATATTTCGTTTTGTTTTTTTAAGTTAATTTAGAAAAACGTTTGGAGCATTTTTTTTGTTCGTTAAATGTAAGTCCAACCCCTTCCCCCCCCCCAAAGTAACGACCAAGCTGCCAGCGGCAGACAGTGAGTTGATCATAGCCTATGTTTGATCAATGATAAACTGAAACTCTGCGAAAACTTGCCTCAAAAACTTGCTAAATATATCCATAGAAAGCTTTAAATTACTACTTAACTAATTCAAATCTAAAACAATTTTTACGGATTTTATACAATCCGTAAAGATGCATTTCTCAGGATCAGGATCGTCATCTTCATCTTTACGACACGGACTCAGAAAACACTAATTTATTAATAAATAACTCAAATATCTCCTTACTATTTATGGTAATTACTTTTGCCGGTGCTTTGCAGCAAGCTTTAGCCTATTGCGTGCATTTTTTGCAGTCATGTGCAAGGATATGTTTGCAGATTCTGTACTGCACATGACCAATTGACTCACTGTTTGTCGTGGTAATCAAATCAAGACTCTTCCAAAATGCAGCTTTTCCGAAGAATTGGGAACTTTTAGTAACTCCCCACGCTCCAACTTCTCCCTGATGCTGTGCATGGTCAACTGTCACCTATATGCTAATGCTTGTGTATGTGCGTTGCGTATTGTGTAGGCGATGTATAATATTTATAAAATAATCAATATAACAATATTTCATACAGTAGCCTAAGTGTGTTCTGCGCGTATATGGGCACAATAAAACGAGAGAAGCTAAATGAGCCCGAGTCGGATCTGTAAGAAAAAAAAAAAATGGCCCGAGCCCGGACCGAATGGGACCCGACAGGCTTGCAGACCTCTAGTCAGAACATGACAAACAATTTTTTGAATTCTTTACACTTCTCCAGTCATTTTTCCTTAAAATAAATATCTTAAAAATATATGTTTATTTCTTAGTTTCTGCATGTTCTAATAAGTGATATTGTTTCAAATCAAGAAACACGTTTGGGTTGCCTGATAATATTAATAAAAATAAAAAATTGTCTCTTAGAAATACACATTTAATAGTAGCTTAAGTTAGGATGCAGATGTAGATTTATGTTCATTACCAAAATCAGTAATATCTGTACAAAGTGTATTATAAACTAGTGCTCGGTCGATACATCGATACGACGATTATCGTCACAGGAGTTTGACGATGAGGGATCAATCAAGCTGTCTTAGTCTCGATAGCGACGGCTAGTTTCGTGTGCAGCAGTGGACCGCGGTTAATTTGAATACAAGAACACCATTTAAAAACGGAGTAGAAAAGTGCAAGGTTTCTAAAAAAATGAGTAGAGCATAATATAGCCTATAGGCTACAACGAGGTTTAATCTGGCCACAGAGGAACACAACCAGGGTTGCCTGACATAAAGAGACGTAATCCCCAAAACAGAGCTTCACACGGAAAGGTGTCATATGATGCTTTTTAAAGATAATTATTTTGTGTATTTGTAACAGAATATGTTGACATGCTTTTTTTTGTTCAAAAAACACATTATTTTTCAATACTGTACATTATTGTAGGTCCTAAACTCTCTCAAATGCTTCGTTTTCTACAAAGCCCCTCCTTCCGACAAGCGCAGTCTGCTCTGATTGGCCAGCTGACCCAGTGCATTGTGATTGGCCGAACACCGCAAGCACTCGTCGGAAATGTAATGCCCCTTACCATAATCATGAGCTTTTTTCTTTCAAAATAAATGTAAAGACAGCACGAAAGGGGAACAGAGTTGCGTGACAGTCACAGTGATGAAGCTGGTATGTGTTTGCAGTGCACAAGCCACGGTTAAGACAGCTGACTCCACTGTGCTGTGACCCTGTCTCTCTCTCTCTCACATACACACGTGCACGCACGCACACACACGATGCGCAAAAAACTCCACATTTGAACAGTCAATAGCAAATATTTTAACAAAACAGTAGCTGATTCAGAAGCGCCAGATTGTCATAGCAAAGTCAGAATTACCTCCTCTCCTAGGTTTACGAAACGGTCGTCCATAAAATGCATTGCTGTTCTGTTGTAAGTAATCTTAAAGATTCCTAAAAGCATCTACTTCCGGAAGACCAAATAAAGAGCTTTTGCGTTCTCCTAGAAACACACAGCGTCTCCCTGACATGGCTGCTTCAGCACTAACTGCGGTTACTGAAACCACGCCGCCTTTCTTGCTTGCAAATTTGGGCCACATTATGCTAATATTTCGACATAGTGAGGTAGATATGTGGGGGGGTGTTAGAACGAGCCATTTTAGGAATGGCGTGGCTGACTCTTTTATAAAGAATATATTTGAGACTTTAGTCTTTGCAACTTCAGGGATCTTATCTATGCACAATCAGCTTGTAACACTCCAAAGAGAAAGGAAAACTTGAAATCGCATCATATGACCCCTTTAAGCAATACGGAAATATCTGTTTAACGCTTAAGCGCTTAACTTAAGGTAGTCGGAACTGTGGCACAGTGGTTTAATGCATGTAGTATATTATTGAGCTGTGCTCATGTAGTGAGTTTGAACCTGGCTTATTACTTCCTTTCTGTACTATACCAATGAATAAAAGCAACAAATGGCATGTAGGTAACCGTGTTTTTGTCTCCGTGTCTGAGCAGGGAAGGTTTGGGTTTGTAAAGAGGTGGATGAGCTTACACTGGATTTTCCATGACACATCTGTTCATCGACATTGTATCTGCTGTTGTGACCTCATCTCTGGAGAGATCTGTCACTCTCACATGGCCCAGCACGGCGCCCGCTTTTATTCTCACTGGCACTCAATACGTGATAATTGCTCATTAGCTTCTAATGTAAATCCCTCTCCCTTTTGGGTTGGAATGATTGTTTATAAGTGTCCTTTAATGAGACCGAATCAAATCTACATGGACCTT
Organism: Sinocyclocheilus anophthalmus; assembly: GCA_018155175.1. Classification (NCBI taxonomy): domain Eukaryota; kingdom Metazoa; phylum Chordata; class Actinopteri; order Cypriniformes; family Cyprinidae; genus Sinocyclocheilus; species Sinocyclocheilus anophthalmus. The sequence continues at coordinate 151,782 of JADLZN010007646.1, read as the reverse complement.
AGAGGAGAAATCATATGTAATTTGACGCCAACGGTGTACATGGTACAGCCTGTTATTGAGGTCTTTAGGCCACAGCTAATTTTTTTTAATATGTTGGAGAATCATTTGCATGCATAAATGTTCTAAAGTCCCTGTGAGGAATTTCCAAGTGGAAATATGAAGGTAAATATGAAATAAAATAAGAATACATTTTTAACTTTTCAACGTTTGTCTTCATATTTTTTATTTTTCAGTAGGCCTATATGAACGTAAATTACTGAAAATGTAAGAATGCATAAAGAGCAAGTTGCGCATTTTTATATTGGGGCATATAAATAAATAGACATTTATTTTTCCATTATTAAAAAAGCATCGAGTTTTGTGTTTTGGTATTGATTTTACTTTAAACATTTTTTTTATCTTGGGTACAAGGTTTGAAATAGTAGTTCCTCTGTTGGACAAAAATGGCCCTTTAAATAATTTCAGAGCAAATACGCAAGTATTAAAGCATACATTTATACTATAATATCAAAGCATACATTTATAAGATAAATATTGAGATTTAACGCTTAATCTGTAAACCCTAGATGTAAATAATTCAACCGCAGAATTGAGAGTATTTAGCTTTCACAGTTTCTGGAGCATCATTTATTTTGGTGTCATCTTTTTTCACTCCATGCCCTTCTGCCAGTTACAGCAGCTAATAAACCATCGCTCTTCTGTTCTTCTCTCTCTCTTCCAACATTTTCCCCTCCTCTGTGTGCTGGCTGTCGGTGTTTGTAACTGGGGGGTCCTGAACTGAAAATAAAAGAGAGTGAGGTAAAAGTGGCAGAGAAGGCGGGAGGATGGGAGGAAATTAGCCTGAGTCATGATGATGATGATGATGATGAGTTGTGTGTGTGGACAGATGGTGGGCTGATGACATCGGGGGAAGAGACAGTCGATGTAGACGGCAGGTCTTTAGGAGATTGAGAGGTCGTCCCACTCTGTCACGCACATTGATGTGTAATTCTGTGCTTAAAGGGATAGTTCACCCATAAATGAAAATTGGCATCATTTACTCAAGTCATTCCAAACTCCCAATTTTCTGTACAGTAGAAGCCTACTGGTGACTGTCAAGCTCCCGCTGTATGGTAGTCATGTATAGACATATTCCAAGTTTTCTGGAGTTATACAATAGGGTAATACTTCACAATAAGATCTCATTTGTTAACATTGTTTAATGCATTATCTAAAATCAACTATCAGTTAGCTATGTTTTATTAATCTTTGTTAATGTTAATTAAGGCTGGCTCACACTAAAAGATTTTTAAAATGAGAGAGAGACCACAAACATAACGATAAAAAAAATAATAGACTGAATTTCTTCCTATAGTGTGTGGAGTGCCGCGATGTGAACTTTACATGTTACAGCTAGGGATGCAACGATACAATTGCGAAGTCTATGGAACCATACCAGAGCGCAGTTTTTTTAATCAGTGTAGAATTTCTATACTTCTGTGTGTTGACCTGATCATCACACTTTTGTGTGCTAAACACAATCTGCTAAATATAGAAAACGTTATTTGAATGAAAAATAAGAAATAATAAAATATGTAATCACAATCTGTGACGACAAATGCTATTATAAAACTAGGTTAGTGGATAATTCGGCAGCAAAAGTTACTCTAGAAAAATCATGGGTGCACAATGATTTAATAAAATCTAAACATTTAGAGAAACAACATTATTTAGTGGGGAACAAATCCGTCTCATCTGACCAATACCTGATCTGGCAGAAAATGGCAGTATCGGAGCCAATACCAATACGGAGTATCCAAATCGATGAATCCCTCGTGACCGAACGAGTTGGAGGTGGTAATGCATATATCTTACCGGCAGATCACGTTCGGGATTGGGAATAAGTTCTTTTTTTTTTTGGTTCAAGTTGGGATTCGATAACTCTTAACACACCCCACACTAGGGCTGTGCAATTAATCGCATGCGATTGTCAAGCGCATCTCGTCAGTAAAGCTGGTTCCTTGATTAGTAGTATATCTCCATCACCTTCTTTCAGATGGAGCAGCATTTACTACTGATCACAGAGCCGTACTTCATTGACAAGCTAGGCGATATCGCGTTCATAATTGAATGCGATTCATCTGTGATTATGAATGCGATATTGCCTAATTGTCGGTGAACTACGGCTCTGTGTATTAAATGCGCTCCATCTGAAAGCAGGTGATGGCGATCTACTACCAATCACGGAACCGGCTTTAATGACGAGATGCGCATGACAATCACATACGATTAATTGCACAGCCCTACCAACAGGAAAAATCTGATAAGATCATTTGTTAGAACCATCAAGCTAATCGGACCTATACCTAGTATTGTCGGAGGGGAGAAGTTCGGCCCAAAAACAGCCCAATTAGCTTTAGTGTGTGCCCGCTTCGGTTTAAATAGTTGCCATCTAAAGCGAAGATTTGCGATTTCATCGCCACCAAAATAAAAGTTGTTTACAGTAATGTGGTATATTTTTAACTACCACAATAAATGATATATGCATATTTACATATTTTATTAAAAAAATATTTATATCATTAATATATGTACAGTGCCGTGAAAAGGTTTTTGTCCCTTCCTGTTTTTTTTTTTGCATATTTGTCACACTTAAAATATATTGATCATCAAACTAATTTTAATATTACAGAAAGATAATGCAAGTAAATTCAAAATGCAGTTTTTAAATGATAATTACATTTATTAAGGGAAAAAAGCTGTCCAAACCTACCTGGCCCTACGTGAAAAATTAATTGCCTCCTCCCGTTAAATCATGAAAGATCTGCAATTAACCACATTATTTTAGAAAAAAACTGAGTTAAATTTCACTAGCCACACAGGCCTGATTACTGCCAGACCTGTTGAATCAAGAAATCACTTAAATAGAACCCTGTCTGACAAAGTAAAGCAGGCTTAAAGAGCAACACATCATGCCGCAATATAAAGAAATTCAAGAACAGATAAGAAACAAAATAGTTGACATGTATCAGTCGGGAAAGGGTTATGAAGCCATTTCTAAGGCTTTGGGACTCCAGTGAACCACGGTCAGAGCCATAATCCTCAAATGGAGAAAACTTGGAACAGTGGAACCTTCCCAGGCCCGCCTACCAAAATTACTCCAAGAGCACAACGACTACTCATCCAGGAGGTCATAAAAGAACCCAGAACAACATCTAAAGAACTGCAGGCCTCACTTGCCTCAATTAAGGTCAGTGTTCATGATTCAACAATAAGAATGAGACTGGGCAAAAACGTCATCCATGGGAGAGTTACAAGGCAAAAGTCATTGCTGATCAAAAAGAACACAAAGGCTTGTTTCACATTTGCCAAAAAATATCTTGATCCCCAAGACTTTTGGGCAAATATTCTGTGGACTGAGACAAAAGTTTAACTTTTTGGAAAGTGCGTGTCCCGTTACATCTGGCATAAATTCAACACAGCATTTCATAAAAAGAACATCATACCAACAGTCAAACATGGTGGTGATAGTGTGATGGTCTGGGGCTGCTTTGCAGCTTCAGGACCTGGACGACTTGCCATAATTGATGGAACCATGAATTCTGCACTCTATCAGAAAATCCTGAAGAGAGAGAATGTCCGGCCGTCAGTTTGTGACCTTAAGCTCAAGCGCACTGGGTTATGCAGCAGGACAATGATCCAAAACACAACAGCAAATCCAGCTCTGAATGGCTGAAGAAAAACAAAAAAAAAGACTTTGGAGTGACCTAGTCAAAGTCCTGACCTGAATCCAATTGAGATGCTGTGGCATGACCTCAAACAGTCCATTCATGCTCAAAAACCCTCCAATGTGGCTGAATGAAAACAATTCTGCAAAGAAGAGTGGGCCAAAACTCCTGTGAAAGACTCATTGCCATTTATCGCAAACGCTTGATTGCAGTTGTTGCTTGCCCAACGGGTGGCACAACAGTATTAGTTAGGGGCATTACTTTTTTTTTCACGTAGTGCCAGCAGGTTTGGGAAAGCTTTTTCCCCTTAAAAATGAAATCATAATTTCACAACTGCAGTTGTGTAATTTAATCAGGTTATTCTTTGGATATGAAAATAGTTTGATGTCTGCATCTTGTATGTGTGGCACAATATGCAAACAATTAAAAAACCAGGCAGGGGCAAAACATTTTCACGCACTGTATGATTGGTTTAAATATATACATGTGTTTATTTATATATACTGTACATATAAATATACACAGTACACACTATGTAAACTTTTTGGATACAAATTTTTTTTTATTTTGGATGAGGTTAATCACGATTAATCGATTTGACAGCAATAGTAAAAATTCAGTTGCTATTTGTTAGTCCACAGTGCACTAATGTTATTAGATTTTACTTTTGATTTTAAATGTATAAAAAAAATAATGTATTAAATGTGGTATGTTAAAATTTACATGACAAGATTAATAAATGCTGTAGAAGTTAGGGGTGCTCCGATCGATCGGCTACCGATCACTATCGGTCGATAATCACGTTGGGATGTTTGATCGGCGTTCTCTAAAAAGGCTGATCTCAAAAAACGATCTCAAGCTGATGACGCTGCCGTGAGAGGTTTGGCATGACATGCAGCTGCACCATCTCAGTCTCTGTCCGGCGCGGGTGAAATAATTATAATGCTGAAGGTGAGGTGAGGCAGTGTCACATCGTCACTAACGTTTATAAATTGCATTACTTTTTAATTCTTGCCAGTGTTTAACCATTCAGTTCTCGCGCACTCTTCTGGAGACTGCGCTCATGCACACTCACAACGCACACATATAACGCCAGGTTCACATTACTCCGTTTGCAGTGCATATGTGGTGCGTATTTTTTCCGCGCTCATGTTAACGGATTAAAGCGTGCACACTGCACACGGTTGCTGTCCGTCAGTGCGTTCCAGTAGTGTTGCGTCTGCAGCAGTGCAGAGATCATTTCCACACCGAGTCTATTGCTGTGCTGCAAGAGCTGAATTAAAGTAACAGCGCATTTTTTGCAGTAAATATGAACATGGATTGACACGAAAATTTAGTAATTACACCATAAATGCATATTATTAAAGTCTACTGTGTTTCACAGTCAACACATATGGCTTTTTGGCTAGGTTTAAAGGGAAAGAGCACTTTTAGATAAACAAGGCAATAATAGATGGCACTCGTGGAGGTAGGAAAACAAAGTTCTTTATGAACCGCAGGATTTCTTGTAATAAAGATTTAAATAAAAAAGGAAAGGCACAGCTGACTATTTCTGTTAATGGTAAGTTTGTGATAATGTAAGAAAAGTAGTTTAAATGTTTTGCCACTTGCTTGAGCAACTTAATATATAAATCTAGAAGTAAATGCAAAAGTAAAAAACATTGAATAATGTGTTGCTTATATTTATTGTTTAAACATGTCTGTGAAAGACTGTATTACTGTACTGTGTAAAAAAAGAATTGCAATGGTATCGGTATCGGTGATTGGTATCGGCAGATACTGCTTTCTGTGATCGTCGATCGGTGATCGGCCACAAAAATCCTGATCGGAGCACCCCAGTAGAAGTATTGTTAATTCATGGTTAATGATGTAGTTAACTAATGTTAACAAATGAAACATTATTGTAAAGTGTTGCCGACACAAACTTTGTGTGATAAACCTTTTGAAAATGAAGTTGTAACTCTCTGAAAATGTTCTCAAATATAATTTACACACTTCATGACTAATCATGAACCTCAACGGCCATTGGTTCCTGTGTATCTCTTTTTTTGAATATGAGAATGAGTGCAAATGAGAGCTGTGGGGGGGGGGGGCGGAGATTTTTAGTGAGCAATGACTTCTGGTTTTTACTCACAAATCTTCTGTATGGCTACTGGCGACTTGTATTATAACACATGAGTCATGTGGACTACTTTTGCAGTGCTTTTCCATGTTCCACGGAAGAAGTCATCATTTAGACCTGAAGCGGACGGACATGTTTGGAAAAGCATGAGGATGAGTGATGACACCATTTGCATTTTGGGTGAACTAACCCTTTAATAAGCCGTGCTGGGTGAAACCACTCCACTTCAGACTCAACACGAAGAGCCCTGATGTAAAACAAACGCTCATAATTTCCACACCAAACTTGAGGTCGTGTGTATCAAAGTTTGTGAATCGTGCAACGTTACCTTGGAGAACACATGGAAAAATCTTCCCACAGATAATGCTACTGAAATCGACATCCTCTCACACTAAGCAAGCAGTGTCCAAGGAGTATTTGCGTCAATCTCTCATGTGTTTTATGGAGGTCTATCCCTGTGTTGTCCTCTAATTCACCCTCCCGTGGGTCCACTCATTCACTCACTGTTTCCATCTCTTCCTTTGTAAACCCTCCCCGTCCAAAGAGCGTCTTGAGCATCCGTGTGGTTTGGCACGGAAGGGGGGGGGGGGGGGGCAGTTCCTGCGCTCTGGTTGGGCAGCCCCACTGTGGCTTGTTTTTTTTTTTGTGCGCCGGTGCAGTCTAGACATGTGTGAATGTGTGCGGCATGTGGAGAGGCAGCAGATAAGGTGGCCCTCGGTGTAGTGGGGGAGGCACGCAGGAGATCGCTTTGAAAAGAATGAGTGGGGGAAGGAGAAACGGAGGGAGGAAGGGGGTGGGGAACTGAAGGTGTGTGTGTGTATGCTGAGAAGAGCCATGCAGGAAGAGAGAGGGTGGAGAGTGCTCAAGCTAGTGATGGGGAAAGAGAAGGGAGGGGTTAGAGAACGAGCAAGCGCCGGAGAGGCGAGGGAGGAGTGTGTGGGTAGAGCCTCTTCTCAATGAGGAAGCGCCAGAGCCATTTTCACTGCTGAGTAAGAGCACGCTGCTCTCGGCGAACGAGCGAGAGAAAGAAAGTGCGCCTTTTGGGTTTTTCCGGAGCCGTCTTCACTCGTTCTTCCTCTCCCCTGCTTTCTGGCGCCCCGCTGGAGGCGGTTTGCGCGAGCGAGGCCTCTGGTGGACACACAATGGGGCGAAGTGCCTGTGGCAACTGGGCCGTTGTGCTGCCGACGGGGGGAAGGGGTAGAGAGCTGACCGGCGCACAGAGCTAACAGATCCAGCCGGCCTCAGGCCTCTGCGCCTCTCTCTCAGTCAAGAGCGAGACTCCGATTAGAGGCTTCTCATGAACCACGAAACCTTCCTCTCAGGACTATGGTGGACTAACTATGGATTAACATGTATTTGGCGCAGTGGATTTTAGGACACATACGTCAGAACTGGAGATTCGAGAGCGAGAAGTCGCTGTGTTTTGGGAACGAGTGACGAACTTTTCTTGCCTTTAGTTCCCGTTCTGTTTTGCTTTTGCTTTTGCGCCAAGAGGAACTCATAAATGGATTACAAAATGCATTCCAAGTCCAATGATTTGCTGGATTTTCAGACACTGGATGCCCTTTTGGAAAAAATTGCACATTGCTCCGTCCCTGTTAAAAGGTAAAACTGATAAGCTTTTCTGGGAAGTTGTTTTTCTTGAACATTACACATCCAATCCCCAGTGTCGTTTGCTTGTGTTGCGTCTCTTTTTGTTGCTTGCTAGCTTGTAGTCTGATCTCGATTGAACTTAGTAGACATTCAGGTTTAGTGTGAGAGTCTTTTGGTTTGATTTACTAGAATGATTTTACATTTTCACTTCGTCAGGTCAGAAATACTTGTGCTTCACTGAGAGTTTTTCCCAGATTGGCCTCAAAATAGTGTTTTAAAGGGTGGCATTGTTGGTAAGAAAGCTTAAAAGCTCCGAATAGGCAGCCTCCCGGTGGGAGAGAGGGGGTGTGTGAGCGAGCAGGGGGAGGGGGTGGGTTTTTCAGAGGAAGAAGGGGGTGGAGTATTTGTTGTGGCAGAAGGAGAGGGTTCAGCACTATGATTTGAACTTAGTGAATGGTAAATATCGACCCATCCCCCTGTCGGCCAAACGCAAATGAAATATGATCTACTTTCAGGACTTATTGAACACTGAAAGATATTTCAGTTTAAAGGGGTCATATGATGCGATTTTAAAATGTTCCTTTCTCTTTGGAGTGTTACAAGCTAATTGGGCGCATAAGAAGGGCTGTAAAGTTGAAAGACTAAAGTCTCAAATCCAAAGAAAAATTCTTTATAAAAGTTAAGAGTCAACAACACCTACCTAAAACGGCTCGTTCTAACACGCACCCCACATATCTACCTCACTATGTGGGAAGGTTTGCATAAAGCCGCCCAAATGTTCACGCAAAGAAGAAGGCGTAACTTTTATCCTCGCTGTAGTATTGTTGCCGCCGCCCAGTCGTGGAGACGCTGTGTTCGTGGGAAAAGCGAAACTACCTTTTTTGTTCTTCCAAAAGAGGACGATATCGCTTCGTCATGCCTAGAGCTGATCCGTGCTGGTTGCTGAGGGAATACATCAACTTTCACCGTGGACAAAGCGGAGTCCAGCCCGGGGTCCGTCACGTGGTTACCGCTCATTCGTCGCTAAGCTGGGGCTTCGGCTCACGCTAGCCCGCCCTCAGCGCACGCTAAGCCGGGGCTTCGGCTCACGCTAGCCGGCCTCAGCGCACGCTAAGCCGGGGCTTCCCCTCACGCTAGGCAGCTGTGTTTTTCATTGTAAAAGCGAAACTACTTTGTCTGGCCTTCCAAAAATGGACACAACTAAAAATCAGTGGTTAAATTGTATTTACAACACTTTTCCAGAACAGTTTAACCCAAATATCCAGATGTGTGCAGCACATTTTATGGAGGACTGTTTACTGATCGTGGGAGAGTAATGTTAGACTACAAGCCAGCTGTTCTGACACACGTAAGTACGTTTTAATTTAAAGGATTTGCCACTGATGATTCAAACGCGAGTTTTGGGCAGTGTTAGAGTAGCACTTGTTGTTTGTCATTTCTCCAATCACAAATGCAGACGAGTTTGTGCTACGCGGGCAACGCAACGGGTAAAAAGACAGTAAGTCATTATAAGCTAATTAGGTCACCACTGGATGCAAAAATGCACCACCTGCACCAGGATGTAAGGGGTGGAATGTTTTGTCTCGTCCGTCGGACGGGACACTGCATCAACAGTATGTGAGGGGCGTAATATTTCCGTCTCACACTTGAGGTATTCAGCCAATCACAACGCATTAGATAGCTGGCAACAACCGACACCTCCTTTTTCAGGGGAACGATGAGCTTGTAAAAACGACGTTGTTTCAAAAAGGTGGGGCATAGTGGAGAAACAATGTACAGTATGTGGAAAATTTGTTTTTTGAAGTGTAAACTGCATAAACACATTTCATTACACCAAATACACAAAATAATGTTCTTCTTAGCAGCATCATATGACCCCTTTAAAATTTCAGTTAAATTTGTAGATGTTTCCCATGAGTTTTTAGTGGGCAACATTCAAAATGAATCAAGGTCTTCATATACAATAGGGTTTCTTTTTCTCTTAGGAAGTTTGTATTTGTTTGTTTGCTCTGTGCTGTTCTTAGAATAGAGGTCCTTCTGTCCTTCGATTGTTTAATCAGACAAAGTCCTTCAGGTGTACCTAGAAAAGCACTTCAACCCAACGACTTGCTTTATAGTCTTTAAATGAACCACCTAGCATGAGTTTACTGTACTAATGTTGCATTTCAGTGAATGACAGAGACTAAACGCTAGGGTTGGGTATCGTTTGAATTTGATCAATTCCAATTCCGGTTTTGCTTATTGATTCCAATTCTTTTCGATTCTCATTTTCGATTCCAATGTGATTTAAAAAAAGATATCAGATATTCTGTCTCTTTTGCAAAACATTGTTGCAGCTGAATGCCATGAACAAAAATCAGCAGGCTACATAAAAACAGGACTTGTTTAAGAGCTGTTCGTGTGCAAAATAGAGCTGCATGATTCTGGATAAATTGAGTTTGTTTTAGTTTTTTTAATGGAGATTGTGGTTCTCCCACGGTTCTGAAGATAAAACGGACAACTAAACAAAATCACATGTGGTTTATTCTGAAATATTCAACCTCTGTGCATAACAAACGGCCTTGAGGCTTGAGAATGTGTGTCACATGCGAGCTGGACATTCCCACCCTGGAGTTGGAGTTGTGTGAGGCATGTGGAACAGTTGCAGTCGGAGAGCTGCTGCAGTGGAAAAAAGTTCTCCAGTCACATTGCGCACATGCTTACTGTGTGCCAGTGCGCTCCTGGCTCCGTTCTCCAATAGACATTTGTTAGACCCCGTCCGGAGTCGTTTTAGGTCACTGATCAAAGCGCTAGAACAAACAACACGGCGTGGCAAATGTTCAAAACACCTCTGTTTTGTTTGACGGAGGTGCCTGTGGAGTCCCCACTGATGTTTGAACAGATTAGTTCCCTCCACTTCAGGAGCCGTTTGTAATACACAAACACAACTGTGAAGTTAGATGGTTTTACTCCTTTCTGATGGCAGCTGAAGCGGCTGTGAAGCCTGAGATGTAGAGAAGAACAGCTCCCAGGAGGAGCGCTGGCGAGACTGGAGTGTGAAAGAGGAGAGGGGAGATGGATGAGGGAGGTGGGACTCTTGGCCTGAGCAACTGACTCTGTACAGTTTCATTTATTATTTATGCATATGCTTTCAAGCAAATAAACCTGCTGCCCCGGTTCTGTACCTAGACCTCCACTGGGAGCCTGGAGCTTTCTGTCCTGAGAAACTCCCAGTAAGCATAAATGATTAATTGTTTACTTTCGTTAGGGATGCAGCCATTTTGTTTGCCGTCGGTTTTTACACCCTCCCTTTCGTGTGTCACGGTTGGGCTTGGCATGCCTGTAGAACCAGATTTTCTGGTGTGTGTGTGTGCGCTCATGTTCGTAGTAACCAGAGGCTGCTTCCTCCCTCGCACACATTCCATAGTGGTATGTAATGATCTGTGTCCAGTTCAGAGGTCAGCTTTTATTCCGCTGGGCGTTTGGGGCAGGAAGTTTAACGCCCCGGGTCAGACGCTTCTGCAGTTAATGTCGCTCCTTGGTGGTCATGGGAGTTTGGTCGGGAAGGTTCATAAAGTTCACGTTCTTATTAGTACAGCAGCCAACCTGTTTTCTGTGCTATTTCAAGTCTGTAAAGCACCGTAACACCTGTTGCACTTGTGTAATGATTAAAGTTAGGCTGAAACATGTGCTTTATTTAGTCATTCTTCTCAAGAATAGTAAATACTTTTGAGCAGAGCCTAGAGCAGTGAAGAGTTTTACAACCCAGTGTGCCCTTACTAATTGACAGTTTTAATGTCACTGCTAAGTTGTCCAAAGGTAAAGCTCTGGAAGGTTATATTAGCGCATTTATTGCTGGAAATATTTTCTTTACGTATAATTCAAACAAAATCAGGCTTTTGATAGTGTTGGATGTTACTGACAAGCCACTGCTTTGTAGAGTTATATAATAAGTATATAATAAGGTAATCAGTATCTATACCATTTGCTTTTCTGCATGCCAGTTTCAAAAGCAATTAAACACAAAGTTTGCATTAACATTGTTAAATAAAGCATAGTTTCTGAGAATTGACACTTCTCATTTCAGCTAGCCTTTTAGTGGTCATGGATGGCAAGGTTAACAGAATAAAAGTCGAATGAAATTGAGGCTAAACTAAAGCGCATAAATGTTTTCACGAACAAATCATGATTCATCAAAAACTTTCACACTAAAATCTATTCTAAAATTGCAAAGAAATGTAGGAACACCTAAAACCACCCATACACAGTCACTCTAGGTGGCCCTAATGTGTTAAGATAAAATTGAAAAATGTTACATTTGATCTTGAATACATTACTTCATAGAGTAAGAAAAGGTGCATTATAGCTTAAGCTGTGAGGTTACGCTGATATACAGCTGGCTAAAGGTTATGGTAAAGGTTATGGGGGATGGTTTGGATGCGTTTTATGCAGATTGCTAACCTCGGGCACTCAGTGGGTTGTTTGTAATCCTCAAAATTCATTAACATTAGAACGAGGTTAAGAACAAATTCTCATGTGCGTACGCGCGTGTTGTGAATTAGGTGGACATTTTTTCGTGATATGTCCTCTTTTGTGGATAAGTATGAATAATCCACGCAATTATTAGTAATTGAGACCCAGTGCCTTTTGATCTCAGGTCAGGGTGCAAGAGAAATTCATTATTTTTAATAATGTAATTTATTCACTTTCGTGTGACATTGCAAAGGGGCATTTGTGTAATAACTTGTAGCTGCCAAAATGTTTGGAATGAGGAAAATAAAATGAACGTTTAGCATTCCCAATGCATTTTATATGGGAACCCGACAGCAGACTTGAAACATTTTATAACATTTTGATTCAATTAGTTGTGCAGCCCTAATGAAATTTGTTTGGCTGGTAAGTGATATGAAAGGCATTTGTACGACCTGCATTTCCTTTTTCCAAGTTATTTTCAGACAGGTTTAATCCTACTCCTGTATTGTCAATATTACAACCTTCAGCCTCCTTGTCTCCTTGGTGACCTCGCGAGACAGTCAACCATATAATGTAAAAATCAAGCTTTTAGCCAAGTAACAACCTCTTTTAAATAGTCTATTTCACTGTTTTGAGGTCTTTATGGATTTAGGCACATTGCTTTGTTTGTGATATATTGCAGTGGTATGACTTTTCAATTGTGTAATCGTTCATTCACATCTAGATGCATAACTCCAGATGACTCTGAAGTGGTCAGAAGAGCTTGACTATTTAATACCGATCATAATTTGCCCTTCATTTCCCAGATACTGTATTGCTCATTACAGTTTATGATCAAGATTTGTTCCTGATTTTAGTTCTCAGAATCTGACTCATGGTCACTATATCTATTGAGATTGTGCTTGTTTTCCTGGGTTAGGTAAATCTGTTTCATAGATGTGCTTTGTGATGTTTAATCCTGTTTTTATTGTACAACCGGTGTATAATTACTTAGTAATAACAAGGTCCGTCTTATACCATGTTGATAGAAATGTCTTTGATTTAGGGGTGGGTGGGCGATCTTCGCAAAATATCATATAGCAATCTTAAAACACACAATTACAGTCCACAATCTGAATCACGATCTTCCCAATTTTGAAATGCACTATTGAGAATATCCAGACTGGAACAAGCTTGTCAACCTTATTTATTTGCACAATTTAAAACAGTACTGGACTGGACATTGAAACCGGAGTTAAACACTGCATAGCCTTGACTGTATGAATCAAATATAAATTATAATTAAAACTGTTTCAATCAATAGCAATAAATAATTTTTTCATCATCGAGTGCTTAAAACTAAATTCTTTGACAATTTTAAATGTGTAACATTTGCCATTTTTATACTGAAGTTCTTTTAAATTTCTCTATACTTTTTACAACTGACATATATCAGTTTGTCGCTCGGTTGGGGGCCTTTGTTGGCGGCTGTTCGGCGGAGTCTTCTGGGGTGGCGTTGGCCGCTGGTCCGGAGCGTCTGCAGCTGGGAGCTGTGTTTGGCTCGACAAACTCCGGTGACGGTGTTGAGGAGGCTATATCGTGGGCTAAAGAGGGAATATTAACATCTCCAGTGGGTGAGTCCGAGATATACGGAATCGATCAGGTTGTGGATCTGGCATTGGACTATGCTTAAGTAGAGTATAAGGGAATTCCCGTGTGAAAAAAACCCCCCACTCGCCACAGTTTTCCAAACGCGCAAGCAGACGGCTCGAAAGCTGTGGGGACCCTCGATGCAAAAGCTGAAGGGTTGTGGTGGACATTTAAATATTCGGAGTATGGCAACCAAACGTGAACAACTGGAACATTTGCTTGTAAATTCTAATATTGATTTTCTTGGGCTGACAGAGACTTGTTTAACTCGTTCCTCCCCGGAGGCCCTTATTGTCATGCCAGGATATGATGTTTTTAGGCAAGACGGAGATCATGGGAGGGGAGGTGGAGTTTTATTATATGTGAAAAGTACTATTAAATGCAAACAAATTGAATGGCATAGGGAAACTGATATTGAGTGTGTTGGTGTCAACATTTCACTTTCAGTTGAAATGGCATTTAGTTTAATTTGTCTATATCGAAAACCCTCAGCAAAGCTTGAGTTCTATGATCAATTAAAAAACCTCCTTCATAGTTTGGATTTTAACAAAGAGGTTATATTGATGGGGGACTTTAATATAAATTGGAGTGATAAGGGTGGAAGAAAAAAGCTTAAAAATATTACAGATTTTTTTAATCTTACACAGTTAATTGAACAACCTACAAGAATAACTAATCGGTCTGAAACTAAAATAGATTTATTATTTACAAATACACCGGAAAGAATTAAGACTTATAATCTAGTGACAGGGCTGTCAGATCACAATATCATTCTTTTTTCTAGGAAGTTAAAAAAGACATCGTTTTCATTCCTCAGCCATACCAATATGTAAATATGAATCAGTTCCAATTAGTCAACAGGAAAACCTTGGGGTAGCACTAAGAGAGATTGATTGGAACAGGGTCCTCTCTAAAGGTGATCTGGAGAGTGACTGTGGCCAATTTACATCAACAATTAAGAAAGTTATGGGGCCCTACCTCAGAAAGCGGAGCCAAAAGAAAAGTAGGGATATATTGCCCTGTTTAAATGAAGAGTGTAGGAAACTTATGAAGGAAAGAGATCAATTATTGAAACAATTTTTTAAAACAGGTCTTACAATAGACAGACAAAAATGTACCTCCTTAAGAAATAAAGTAATAAAAAAACAACGTTTCTTTTTTTTATTTTTTTGTAAGACAAGCTACAAGCCAACTTCTTCATTGATACTATTGAAGAGGCAAGAGGAAATGGGAAGAAGATATGGCAAACCATCAACAAGCTGATTGGCAGAAAACAGAATTATAACGATAAATATTTAGTTGAAAATCAACACTGAATTAGTTACAAATCCGATCATATCTACAGAATTAAACAAGGTTTTTTTTAGACTCTGTTTATGAAATAACTCAATTTTTTAGTTCACCTAGCTATTCTATTTGTTCCATTAATTATGCACAGCCGATTTTCCACCTACAAGAAATAACTGAAATAGAAGTAGCAAATACTATCAGTGGCTGAAAGAATTCAAAGGCCATGGATATCTATGGCCTTGATAAATTTTTTTTTAAAAAGGCATAAAGAGATCCTTATACAGCCTATTACATATTTGATTAATCAGTCTTTAAGACAATCCATTGTGCCATCAGCATGGAAGATGGCCCTGGTCACACCCATTTTTAAGTCAGGTGAAAGATCAGATATGGCCAATTATCGGCCAATCAGTATTTTGCCTGTTTCTAAAATTGTCGAAAAATGGGTGGCTAAATTACTAATTCAACATCTCAATAAAAGCAATAATTTATTTCACCCTATGCAATTTGGGTTCAGGGCTCATCACTCAACAGAAACCGCTAATTGTTAGAATTAACATGTTTCAATTTCTCTGAAGAAGCTCTCAACTGGATAAAATCATACCTGTCCAGTAGAAAGCAATGTGTTCATATTAATAATTCAAAGTCTCCATTCTATTTACATTGTATATAAATGATTTGCGAGAGGCATGTAAAAATGTTGATGTTCAGATGTATGCAGATGATGCTGTAATCTTTACATATGCTAAGAACTACCAAGAGATAGCATCCACACTTAAATCTGCAATGGCTCACATTGATGACTGGCTTACTAAGTCATGTCTCTACCTAAACACCAAAAAAAAAACAGTTTGTATGGCGTTTACCAAACAAAATATGAAGGTGTCACATTCTAATGTGTTTCTTAGAGGACAGGAGCTTGATATTGTTAATGATTTCAAGTATCTAGGAGTCACATATGACTCCACCTTAACATTTAAACGTCATGTAAAAAAGGTGGCAAATAAAGTTAAATTCAATTTGCAGAATTTTAAACAAGTTAGACCGTTTCTTGACACCAAAGCTGCCAAGTTGTTCCTATATACTATGATCTTTTCACATATTGAGTATTGTTTTACAAATTGGTCATTAACTAGCACAACTACTCTTAAAAGTATTGAATCTCTATTTAAGAAAGCCATAACAACTTTTGATAAAAAGGCATTGTCATTCCACCATTGCGACATCTTAGAGAGACATACATTTTTAAGCTTTGACAATTTCAAACGTCTCAAGTATGCTTGTTTGGTATATAAAGTGTTACATTAATCTTCATTTATAGTGAATGAATGTTGTATTGTGGCGTCTTTGTTGTTTCTGTACTGCCTAGGGACTGCAGATGAAAAGTAGGTGTACTCATTCTGCATATGTCATGTGATTTTATAAAATGTATAAATATGCATGGTCCCTATAAAATAAACCAATAAAATAAATAAACATACTGGCATTTTCCTTAGCTGTGTCCATACATTTTGTTAGCTGCTTGGTTTCTATTACTGTTGCTCCTCATGTATATATTAAACATGGCTGTAGAGAGACTGATTGTGGAAGTGTAGAGTTCAATAATATTTGACAATTCCCCCGAAGCTACTTGTACCATAAAAAAAGCATGTTGTCTCAAGGTATGTCGTTTACGCCGTGCAGCACACCATGTGACTGTGTGCAAACAGTGAACTCGTGCACACAGTGTTCTGATTGGCTGTGATTTGTGATCGTCACGCTGCACTGCATTTCAGTGTTCAGGAATCCAGTTGTCCGGCCTGGTTAGGGCACTTTGTCATGATTATAATTAAGGCTGCAGCAATTACTTGTACTTGCGTTGGGTCAAAAGTTTCTGTTCATGCCACACAGTTCAGCAGTGTAGCCAATTAACAGATGTCTTGTGTGCATGACCTGATCTGTGTAAACCAGTTTAAATATGGGATATGATTAACAGTTTTCCCCATGTAGTTTAGTTCTTTAGTTTCACAATGTAATCTGTTAATTGAATTATAAAAGTATTTTGAAAAGATCTATGGGATTTTTAAAAAAGGTTTTTGGAAAGTCCCGTAAATTTTTTGTTCTGTAAAAGGTAATTTCTTCTTGGACTGCCAACTGCAAATGTATCTTATTGTTTGTGCTGTTTGTTGTTCACAGGGCTTTTAAAAACTTTTCTCAATCAGAGTCTTGGAAACAGTCAGGATGGATGTCAGCCAGGATCTGGTTATGTCAAAACTTTCAGTCCATGGTGTAATATGCATTAAATCATTAAGTGTGTTTCAATGTAATTTTTTTGATAAATCTTTGCTTGGTAAATTTTATCTGTTGTAATATAACACCAAAATAGTTATGTAGTAGTAATAGCTAGTACTTTTATCACTCTTTTTTTTTTAATCTTGTGTAATATTAGCAGATAGTCTAATCTGTGTGGTTTGGTACCGTGTGAAGTTACGTTTTGGAGAAATTGTCCAGATGTCCTTATAGTGCTGTAAAAACCCATTTTATTTTTCACTATTATTGGGTAATTTTCTCAAGACTGAAGCGCAGATACGCTGTAAAAACGAATGTAAATTGTTTTTTTTATTATATTATGCTTTGATATGAACGTAAACTACGTTGACTCACTCAAGATGTACTTGTTTCATTACTGGATGAATCGGCGTTCTTGAACGAATCTCTTGTATGATTCAAAGACAAAAATGCATTTTCACAGCCCCTTTGCGCCACCTACTGGCGTAACAGTGTAATCGATAAATCTTCATTTGAAGTGTCAAATTACTTTCAAAAGGTGATTTACCGCTTTTCCTCGCACATACAAGTACACCCCCCCCCCCCACAGTTTTATGAGATTGACCCTAATAAATTGAATTTTATCCCAGTACTTCTGTGATTTGAATGTTTGTAACACAGAAATAATGATACTGTGTGACTGAAGCGTTTTCATTCATGACAGACAGCTGCTCTCTTTAGGTCAACGGCAGCGCGAACGCAAATTTAAATGTTCAAATCACACTGGTGTGATCATACTCTGCACGGATGAACCAAGTGATCACTACATTGATCGCACACGTCAAAGGCTGAGGAATGAAACGGACGAATCATTGTAATTTAGGAATAGAATCGCGTTGGTGTTTGAATCATGTTTGCGATCTTTAACGATCTATTAAATTAAAGAGCTTTGTCATGTTGATGGTGACAGCTCTCTTGCAGCATGTTTAGCTATCACAGATATTATATTTAACTTTTTTGGCTTCTGATCGCAATTGTAGCCAAACTTTGGAACGCTTAGATTAGCGAGCAAGGTCCTGGCAGATCGCTAGGTCCGGTCCTCACAGATGAAGAAAAAAAAAAAAGCACATAGGAATCGATAGGTGGAATCGAAATTTTAATTTGACAAGTATCCGATTCCTGACCGTAGGTATCCGATTCTGGAATCGGAATCGATTTTCAATTCCCAACCCTAGTTATTTTTGTTTTCTTTGCGCACAAATTATTCTCATAGCTTTGTATAATTACGGTTGACCCCTGATGTCACATGGATTATTGTAACGATCTCCTTGCTACGTTTCTGAGCCTTGATCGTGTAAGGATCCTTGCTGTCTATGGGAGGGCGAGAGAGCTCTCAGGATGCATCAAAAATATCTTAATTTGTGTACCGAAGATGAACGGAGGTCTTACAGGTTTGGAACGACACGAGGGTGAGTAATTTATGACAATGTTCATTTTTGGGTGAACCATCTCTTTTTACGTACACTCGCTAGCCTAAAAGCACTAGAGTAGAGAAATTATGTAATCAGGAGATCCATTTGCTTGTATGGAGGAGTAAGCATGTAATAAATCAGACTGAAACTAGCACTGCTGAGGGGATTTTTACATCAGAGAAAGTTTTCCTTTGTTTATTAAAAAGGGGAAAATTCCGAGCCTGACTTGCATTGGTCTAACTAAAGGAGTTTATTCATGTTTCTTCAACATAATGCACACGCAGAGTTGTCAGTTGATAATAATAGTCTAATAATCTCTTGAATCTTATTCCAAACCTCTGCAGAGCGAGTTAAAGTAAAACCTGCCCTAAACAGCTGGATAACCACTGTTGAGTTGTTAATGAAGCGGTTTGTTTGTTATGGAAAAATCCCCCACTGTGTTTGAATGAATTATTTGGCTGTTGATCTTTATAAGCGTATTGAATGAACGTTACTGCACCACACAGATTTGGTGGTTATTGGCCATCTGTGTGCATGTGTGCGTACTGCACCAGCTGGAGTAAACTCATGGTGGGGTCGTGTAGTGCTCCCAGCTCCAGTCTATCACTTAAGTGCGAGCTCTTCCTGGATTTCTCATGTGTTTTTTGCACAGCCCGTGTGTGTGATCACTCCACTTTCGCTGCAGTCACAACAGCTCATTTGCGTGTTGCTGGTACAAGACAGTTGGAGTGTGTTTTATCTCACATTGGTGTGTGATTTTTCCTAATGTGTTTGTTCAGTTTGGGAGCTCATCCGTATGAAACCCTTAAGTGTGGTGGTTTATAGTTAGGTGAATTCAAGAGACTTCTTGGGCTTTAAAGGAAAGTTCTGGGTAAATTCTAGTTAAGCTCTATCAACAGCATTTGTAATGCGTCAGTCATATTTAATTGCAGCGCAGATTACAGGAAACCCAGTGTTTGACATAGTATTATCTATAGTCTCTGTACTGTAAAAAAACAAGTGCCAACAGCCTATGCTGTTTGATAAAAGAAATATTAGCAACTGGAGGCACATTAACCTGTCAGCAGTTATTAGTAGATTGCTGTTGACAGTTCTGTGCGTCAAAGTTCACATTCACAGTGAAGCTACATAGTTATCACTCTTTTGACTCATTGCTGTTTATAAAACAAACAGAAATTGCATATATTTAATCTGTTTATAGTCAAAGTCAATGTGAAACCACTAGGGCTGTCGCAATTCGTCAATTTTATTCGACGAAAAAATCCTTGACTTAATTTTGCTCCCGTCAACTAACCGGCAAAATACCGGAAGTGCCGCATTTCACGGACGAGAATCCGTAAAACATTATTAGACTGTTTCCCAAGGCTGCATGATATATTAAACCCATTTTAAAATCATAATTAAGCATAATTGTGAATTCACAAACGCTACAATTTAATTAAATAATTATATGCGATGCAGTTCTAATACAGTATATGCGATTTAATTATTTACATGCGTGTACGTCAGGGGTGCCCAACCCTGCTCCTGGCAATCGACTGTCCTGCAAAGTTTAGCTCCAACTCTAATCAAACACACCTGCCTTTAATTTTCAAGTGATCCTGAAGACCCTAATTAGTTACATCAGGTGTGTTTGTTCGGGTGGAGATGAAACTTTGCAGGACAGCGAGACAGTAGGCAGGTTGGCACCCTGGGGTAGGTAACTTGCAGTGTTTTTTGATTGTAATTGTATTATTAGTAGACTAGAACAGGTGGATATGTTGTCATTCTTACTCTATAATACTGAACTTTGATTTCAGTGATTTGGACTACGAGATGGACACTTGCTTCTTGCACTCTGTTGCACTTTATTTTTGCTTTAAAATAAGGATTTCATAGAAATGTGGATTTCATTTGGTTTAATAAAATTCTTAAAGTAAATTGTTGAAGTTTTTTTTTTTGTGGGAAATAATCGTTCGATCTAACAATTAATCGATAACGTAGTCGATAGATTAATGAAATACACATCGTCGTTCAGTGGCAGCCCTAACCCACATTGCTCACTGGAAAAGTTTTAAAATACAGAGTTTGAAAGTATTTACACAGTACTATCCTTACTTCTTAGGAGACTATTATAAGGAATCATTGATGACTTGGCCATGTAAACTGCTGTTGTATGTTTTTTTTTTTCCCCGGTGATTTCCACAATGTGGAAAATGTGAAGGGAATGCGTATCATAAATTCATGCAATAATGCGAAATGTCATGGAATTGTAAAGTTGTAGATGCAATAACTCACACAAGGCAGATTTCAAATCAGATCAAGATATGGGATTAGTGCTGGGAATATTACACTGAAAAAAAACTTTTAAATTATGATTTATATATGGAATTCTGCATACGTCTCTGTGTTTCTTTGTGGGGAATGTGGTAACGACACACAAGTTTTGTTTTTATACATATAGACACGCGTAACGGTTTTCAGCTTCTGTCGTCTCACTATATGAGGACATAAATAGATGAACAACATCTCCAAAACTGCTCTGAGCCACTCCATGAGTATTTGATTGTTTCATATGAGAAAAACTATTGTCATATGCAGGCCCGGGTTAAGAATTCAGAGGCCCCTGGGACAAGGTTGTCGGGGACCCCCCCATCCACACACACACACACACACACGTGCGCGCGCATAATCAATGGTTTTAAATTATCGGTACTAATAGGGTGGGAATCGCAGTGGTACCCCACGATCCGATAGAATCCGTACAATCATCACGATACAGGATTTTGCGATACTCAATTATTATGCTGCAACTCCTATAATGATAGGCTACATCCGTATCTGGCTAAATATGGAACACCAAAATGCCCTGTAAAAAGATTAGTGCAAGTTTCTTTTATCCAAGTCAAAATGGTAAGAAAACAAGCACAAAAGCTTGGTAAATCAAATTTTAAACATGTAAGTAAATTCAATCCAGCTTACATTTTCTTGTGTGTAACCAACATTTAACTGTTATCAACTATAAAAAAATGTATATATAAAGCAAATTTAGTTTCGCGGTCGGTAGGTGCCCACTGCATAAGTCGCACTTGAATAGCAGGAGACGAGAGGGACGAGCGCGGCGCCGCTATCACTATATACGTTAGGCAGGAGGTAGGCTACTCATGGACTGAATAGCGCTCTGCAATTTATAAAGTGATCGGTGCTTATGGTCACGCTAATAGCTGTTCGGAGGCAGTTTTTTAGTTCTCATCCTCCATTAGATAATATATCGAAAAATTACAGTGGGTACGGAATGTATTCAGACCCCCTTATATTTTTCACTTTTTGTTATATTGCAGCCTTTTGCTAAAATCATTTGTTAATTTTTTCCCCTCATTAATGTACATACAGCTTCCCATATTGACAGAAAAACACAGAATGTTGACATTTTTGCAGATTTATTAAAAAAGAAAAACTGAAAATATCACATGGTCCTAAGTATTCAAACACTTTGCTCAGTATTTAGTAGAAGCACCCTTTTGATCTAATAGAGCAATGAGTCTTTTTGGGAAAGATGCAACAAGTTTTTCACACCTTGATTTGGGGATCCTCTGCCATTCCTCATTGGAGATCCTCTCCAGTTCTGTCAGGTTGGATGGTACACATTGGTGGACAGCCATTATTAGGTTCTCTCCAGAGATGCTCAATTGGGTTTAAGTCAGGGCTCTGGGTGGGCCATTCAAGAACAGTCACAGAGTTGTTGAAGCCACTCCTTCGTTATTTTAGCTGTGTGCATAGGGTCATTGTCTTGTTGGAAGGTAAACCCTCGGCCCAGTCTGAGGTCCTGAGCATCTCCTGGGAAGGTTTTGTCCGGATCATCCCTGTATTAGGCCGCATTCATCTTTCCCTCGGATTGCAACCAGTGTCCTGTCCCTGCACTGAAAAAACACACCCACAGCATTGATGCTGACCACCAGCTTCACTGTTGGGACGTATTGGACAGGTGATGCGCAGTGCTGGTTTTCTCAACAACCGCTTTAGCATAAGGCCAAACGTCTATCTTGGTTATCAAGACCAGAGATCTTATTTCTCACAAATTTGGAGTCCTTCAGTGTTTTTAGCAAACGCCATTGTGGGCTTTCATGTGTCTTGCACTGGGGAGAGGCTTCCGTCGGGCCGCTCTGCCCTAAAGCCCCGACTGGTGGAGGGCTGCAGTGATGGTGATTTCTACAACTTTCTCCCATCTCCCGAATGCATCTCTGGAGCTCAGCCACAATGATCTTTGGGTTCTTCTTTACCTCTCTCACCAGGCTCTTCTCCCCCGATAGCTCAGTTGGCCGGACGGCCAGCTCTAGGAAGAATTCTGGTCGTCCCAAACGTCTTCCATTTAAGGATATGGAGGCCACTGTGCTCTTAGGAACATTAAGTGCAGCAGAAATTTTTTTGTAACCTTGGCCCGATCTGTGCCTTGCCACAATTCTGTCTCTGAGCTCTTCAGGCAGTTTCTTTTGACCTCATGATTCTCATTTGCTCACATGCACTGTGAGCTGTAAGGTCTTACATAGACAGGTGTGTGGCTTTCCTAATTAAGTCCAATCAGTATAATCAAACACAGTTGGACTCAGATGAAGGTGTAGAACCATCTCAAGGTGATCAGAAGAAAATGGACAGCAACTGAGTTAAATATATGAGTGTTACAGCAAAGGGTTCTGAATACTTAGGACCATGTGATATTCAGTTTTTCTTTTTTAATAAATCTGCAAAATGTCAACAATTCTTGTGTGTTTTTGTGTCAATATGGGGGTGTGATGTGTGTACATTAATGAGGAAAAAAACTAACTTAAATGATTTTAGCAAATGGCTGCAATATAACAGAGTGAAAAATTTAAGGGTGTCTGAATACTTTCCGTACCCACTGTATATATATGTGTATATATACATATATATAGATGGGTATAAGTGTATATTCTGTAGTGTATGTATGTGTATATATAGCTAGCAGTACAGCTAATACAGTGGCTGGAAATCTGTTTATCCATCGGTTCCTCGTGCTTCCTCATCTTCATAGAGAATGCGGTTCATGGTTGCTCAGAGCGCTTTGGAAAGAAGGTGGAAATGGCGAGGCCGCAATTTCCACACATTTTTTAGATGCTGGGAGCAGGGAAATCTATATAGAGCACCTTATTGTAATTAAAATATCGATATTTGGCATCAGATATCGATTCTTGTATCGCATGGCGAAGGACAACGATATTTCGCCATATCGATATATTGTCCCACCCCTAGTACTAATTGTTGGAAACTCCTCTAGCTTATACAGGATTACACTCACAGGTTACAGCCTATGATCGCATCCTCTATCATACAGGATTTACATCACATGATTGCAAAAATGCGTTCCTTGACCAGCAGCAGTCTTTGCAATATGTGTAAAGAGTAATTATGCTATCTGTACTTTATATTGGCAGATACTATTTGCATCTCAGTATTTTTGTATATTAAACAGAATAATAACATAGGGACTCATGAAACTTGAGTAAATATGTGAGTAAATTCAAAGTAATCTTCCCCTTAAAACAGACCTTCCCGAGAACTCTCCTCCAGATTCACAAACGGTTCGTAAACATGATTAATGAAAGAACGGAGGTTTATTCACTAAGTGCAAATAGCCCGCCTTGTTAGCAGGGTATTTAACGATCTCGCCACCAAGTATGACTCGGTGTCATACATTACGAAAGACGGTCATCAATCGTCAGATTTTAGTGCTGGGTGAGATGGTTAAGAGTGTGTATACTCCTTTTTGAAGTGATGACCGGGTTCAATCCGCTTTTGGCAACTTTTTTTCTCCTTTTCAAATTTCCAATACCTAAGAAAAGCATTTATTTTCCATGAAATGAAAGGATAAGCAACAAGTTTGCTGATAAAGTATCGGGTCGGGTAAGGTATAGGTGTAGGAGGATTTATGTCCATAAGATGGATCCATTAATAATTTGATATAAAATTAAAATTTACACAAGTTATTGCATACTGTTTTATAATGTACTACAAATACACTGAGCTGCAAATAATTACCACTCTTGCTTAAAGACGTCGTATGAATAGCAGAAATCCTGCTTTTAACATGTAAAATAGAAATCTAAGTATTTGCACTAGTGTAAATTAATAGCATATCACTAAAAAATGTGCTATTGGATTAGTGTAAATAGAATCGATCGCTAAGAAAATCTGCTATTTTCACGTGCAAACAGCGCTGCCTGAACTCATCCCACCTATGCATAACAGCTACGGAAATTAAGTGGCCAGGAACACAGTGGAATATTTCTGGCCTCTCTTCTCAGGTTGTCCATGTATATTCATAAAGGCAAAAACAAAAAAAAGAAAAGCATATGACTAACCTAACATTCAATTGAACGTGTCCATCGAAGCATTTTTTGCCAGGTGCTCTTTGGGAACAACGGCCAGTGGTGGCGCTTGGATTTTTGGCACAGCGTTTTTCCAGCGGATAGGTTGGCGCTGCTAGGAGGGGGAAGTTCACGGGAGAACATATTGCTAGTATATTTTTGAAAGCATATAAATGAATATAAAAAATGCAATAGGAAACAGTACTATTAACTTCGCCATTGGTGCTCCGTCGTTGTTCAAGTAGGATGGTGGTCGGTTGTAGCATTTGTCCCATGATTGGACGGCTTGTGACAGTGACGAGCGCTGCGTGTACCGCAAGGTAAAACCGTAATCAACAAGTCTCAGTCAACAAAAAAAAAACGACGCAAACTTAACTTATAAATATTGTGACGGCAGTGATCAACACGCAGTGTGTCATCGTTTGCCCAAAAGAACACAATGTACGCCACCAGAACATATGAGCAGTGTGTCATCTATTTATACTAACTAACCTTTGAAAATACGAAAATTTTCAGAGTTCGAAAGTTTGAACATTGGATAATCTGGCCCTGGTAATATTCATATACATACAGAAATCAAGGTCTTGACGGCAACACCGTTTAATGTGAAGAAATTGTTGGCAGAACTAGATACTATTGTTACAATACGAAATATAAATCCTAATGTCGAAATAATTATAATCGTTTAAGTGTATTAACTGTGATTAAACTCGCAATTCATATTTTATGCTTTCAACAGAAAAATTTAAGTACAAAATACAGAATTTCTTTAAAAATAAATACAATTAAAAGATGGGACTTTCTTAAACAAACTTAAAATTAAGAGGCCTTATTATTGTACAAAAAAATAATTATTAATTATTAATTGAATTAAATTAATTACACTTTTTGATTGTTAAAAAATGTTTACTATTAAAATGGAATCTGATAAATATAGAATGGAATGTGAGGGGAAAAAAAAGTATTTCATAGAGCCCTAAATTTTTTCTCCATTTATTTTTACTGACTGAGGGATGGATCAGAATTGTTGTCTGTAATGAACAGTGTGCTATAGAACGTGATTATAGCATTGGAGTTGTTGAATACGAAACATTCAGGGATACACCACTGTTGAAATGTTTGGGGTTGAGTCTACATTTATTTAATTAAAAAAAAGTGATATTGTAAAATAATATTATAACTTAAAATATCTGTTTTCTATTTGAATTAATTTGAAAATATAATTTATTCCTGTGATCAAAGCATCATTACTCCAGTCTTCAGTGTTTACATGATCCTTCAGAAATCATTCTAATATCCTGATTTGGGTTAATACGTTTGTACACAGGATGCATTTCTTCCAGAATCTATGGTGAACAGAACGTTCAAAAGAACAGGTTTTCAAATGATTGTATAAACTTTTTTTTGGTCGCGCCCCCCTTTAAACCTATAAAAATAATCTGGCTTCCCCCTTATCCCGAATCCCCATCCCACTTCAGACTACCAAATAATTTCACTAAACATTATGAAAATTTTATGCTTTTTTAATTTAAAAAACCTACATGAAAAAACACCTGCATCACTTGAAACTAGGGATGCACTGATACCGATACTGGTAGGGTCGACTACTGCGCTCTGTATCGTACCGTAAAAATGCCTGATACCAAACCAGAGTGAATAGAGCAGTGTCCGAAAAAGAAAACATGAACCACAGAACAAACAGAGAGTAGCATGGGTTTATTAGAGATTACGGATGTCTATGAAGTCATGTAAGTAATTAATATAATGTAAAAACATTTCCAATATTCACTGTTATAGCGGATGTGCCCGAGTAATAAGCAGAGGGCGCTGCGTGGATTGATGCGGGTGCAGCTGCCCAGATGGCAAGTTGAGTGAATACTCCACGACCTCACTGGAAGGTTCTTAGTTTGGTGGATATGTCAAAAGCAAGAAACCCATGCCCAACGTTACTAAAGTTAATTCGACGGTAGGAACGAGTGAGATAGAGATGTCCGAGCTGGCGCACTTCTGTTGCTGATTTGATTGCTGTGCGTACTAGTGCATGCATTTGGATTCAACTTAAATCGTAACTATTAAACAAACAAAAAATGATTAGGGCCTTCCTATAAGAAACCTTTATAAACGTAGACTCAAGCATACACAACTGTATTAAAGCAGAAGGTGAAACTAGCGAACCTGGGTGAAATGCGAATAGGCCCGTAAAGCTGTGTCTCTCATTTATTGCACTAATACCAACGTTTGGAGTGAGCGAATACTTCGGTCGAGGGAAGAGAAATATTAGGTTTTTACTCGTATGGCGAGGGTGTCCGTGTACAATGTGCAGACGCAAATTCCAATCACAAAACAAATAGTATGAGTGCCGTGCATCGTATAATGTATAACGAAGTGGTTCCTGAAGCTTTAGGAAAACGTGTTTATGATTTATAGGATTGCAGCGCTGCAAATGGAGTAGCTCTAATGCGCATAAAATGAAGTGAAAGTAACAAAGTACAATACATTGTAATGGAGAAGTGGGAAAAACTGAACGGTATATCTGTTTATATATTTCATATACTATATCTATATATATATCTATAGATTAGATATATATATATCTATTAATCTATTAGGGCTCCTGCACGATATCGCATCGCGAATTAATGCGAATCTTGTCAGGAAGCGGGTTCTGTATTCAACGGTAATCGCAATCACGTGCGGGCTTTCACATTGAGCAGCATTAACTACACAGAGCCGCTGTTCACTGACGAGCTGCGCAAAAAATCGCACGAATATGAATGTGGTTTTGAACACTTTGGGCCCAATTTGGACATTTTCACGTGGGGTGTTTGGGGTTTAGACATTAATGGCTGTGTGTTGAGTTATTTTGAGGGGACAGCAAATTTACACTGTTATACAAGCTGTACACTCACTACTTTACATTGTAGCAAAGTGTCATTTCTTCAGTGTTGTCACATGAAAAGATATAATAAAATATTTACAAAAATGTGAGGGGTGTACTCACTTCTGTGAGATACTGTAAATATACCAAGATATTAATTTTTGCCCATATCGCTCAGCCATATTGGTAAGCACAGTGTCGTCTTTTCTTTTTCTGCTGATGGCCCCACACTTTGAGAACCACTGGTATAAGTGTAGTGTAATTAGGTCAGCTTTGTGTGACGTGTATTCGTCTATACGAGTTTTAACTAGATTTTTTAGGTAGGTCCTAAATGTTTCCCTGGAGCGGTGTATGAGTGAGCATTTACTGGTAACAGACAGTTTGGCATTCTTTCCTGGCTAGTCACGCTGGCAGATTGTCAGTTCCCTCTTTTTCTGCGCCTGAGCTCTAGGGTTGATACAGTGGTCACGTGACCACTGTTTCTCTCGTCAATAAGTGAGTCATCAGGAATGCTGTTAGTCAGACATAAACAACTGCTTTGTGTGTATACAGATACTTTTAGACTCGGAAAACAAGTGAAATGTGTGGCAGCCTGAATGTGTCGTGTCAGTGGACCTGCGGGTTAATTCAGCTCAGCCCCAGCCCACCCCGTTTTGGTTGCGTTTCCTCCATAGTTGGGGGTATTTTTCGCTTGGTACTTTTATGTGTGTGCTCATGGCTTTGGGCTGAAGATTATTCTTGTGCTCTTTGTGTACCGACTTGGACATGATGTCCCCCATTACAGAGCTGATCGGAACAGTGAAGTTAACTCTGAGCTGAACTCCCACACCCTGAGCTCTCCAGAGATCCACAGCATGAAGAAAGGAGGATGCTGGTCAGACTTCGGAGGAGACTGTCATGAAAAGCTAACACAAACACACTATTAAGCATATCAGGAAAGCCACGTCCCAACCCCCACCCGTTACAGAGGACTGACCCTACGTGACACGACACTAGGTGGGGCCCACGCCGCAAAATGACCCAACGCAGGAACACAAAGGCAATGCAAAAACTACAAAATCTACCGGCAATAACGTCTCCAATTACCCGATCAGCGCTCATCCCCCACAGACCCTCACAGCAGCTACAGGTTCTGGCAGACGCAAAATAAATATTTACCCTCTAGAAAACTTGCTCACACACATCCTGTTCTGGAGTTACAGTCACAGACCATTGCCCAATCTAGGGACCTTCACTACAGATGGGACGATTAGCATCTTGTAAACGATTGGTGTCTTGGATTGCTTCTGAACACCGAGTGTCCTGAGTTTTGACAGGTCTGCGTGGGAGAATAGAAACCCACTAGTTTACCAAAAGTATAATTTTTTATATATATATTCTGTTTGTTTTCGACACACTCCGTTTTATGTTATTTCATACCTGAAAACTTGGTCACCTTTGGTGAAATTGCTGTTCTGTAAGTTGAACGTGCCATTTATGCAATTTCTGTTTTGTTGGGGTTTTGGTTATATAACATTTTTATATAGCATTGCATATCATTATTGGCTTCAATATGAGGTTTGTCTCTTCTCTCTCTCTCTTCGTCTCTCTCTCTCTCTGTGTGTGTGTGTGTGTGTGTGTGTGTGTGTGTGTGTTTATATATTGTATATATTTGTATAATTATTTTTTATTTTTTGTCAAAACCTGTATCCAGGTGCTGTTCAGAAATGTTTTCTTTTTCTTTTTACAGTTTAGGATGTTACAATATACTTTTGGTGTTGTTTGAAAAGGATGCTGCTACCTAAACTATTCTATTCTAACTTTGGAATTTTTGAAACTATTTCAGCTGCTGATTCCAACAGATTTTTAGAAGAAAAAGTCCCCATTTTCCCCCAACCGCACATTGTGTATTTCTTTTCTAGTCTTTGTTGTTTTAGTAGTAATACTTGTAATTGTAGAAGTAAAAGTAGATCTCAAGTATGACAAAAAGATAAGGATATTTGTTTATACAATTTATTGAATTTCTTTGTATTTTGTAAATTGATTGCTTTCTGTGAATTCATTTTAATTAATTGTTACCAAACAACAATTCAGTGGTTCCTTTTTTTATCAGTATAAGGTGATAGGTGTAAGTGTATCAGTGTATCTTAATTTTCCTGTTGTACAGGCATTTAAATTTTAGTATGTGTAGGTATTGTGTGTGTGTGTGTGTGTGTGTGGGAAATGGCTTATGCTAAGCTTTTTGTGAACTGCTGCATTTCATTGTGGACATATTTTTATTCATTTGGCAGGTGCTTTTAATGTCTTTTATTTTTCATTAGCTTGTGTTTTCCTTGGGAATTGAACTCCTGATCTTGCTTCTCTACTAGTTTAGCTGGAGTAATGCTCTGCCATACCGCTGAGAAATGAATCACATTTTACTTGTACTCACATTATTAGTCAAAGGGCGTGCGTCATGAAACAAGCATGACAAATTTGTATAAATAGTTTTAAAAACCATTCTTGTGTAAACTGTTGCATGGAGTTTTATGAACAACTTCGAGTTTGTTCTGCTCAGGTTTTATGATTGAAACCCAAAGATTGGCCCAATATCATGATTGAATGTTGTAACAAGAAGCTAAAATAGAAGTGAAAT
Source organism: Sinocyclocheilus anophthalmus (assembly GCA_018155175.1). Classification (NCBI taxonomy): domain Eukaryota; kingdom Metazoa; phylum Chordata; class Actinopteri; order Cypriniformes; family Cyprinidae; genus Sinocyclocheilus; species Sinocyclocheilus anophthalmus. Next base: position 121,416 of record JADLZN010007646.1, on the reverse strand, counting down.
GAAGTGTGTCAGTGAGAGGCTTTACTGTGGGCCTGGTGCAGGACACTTGGCAGCTGCTGTGCTGTAAAATCATTATAACACTATTGTTTTTACTACAGCCAAAGCTCGTGTACATTAAATGACTAATCACAAGTTCAGTTTCTTTTTTTTATTGTTTGACCAGCAGCCGTAAATACCCCTAATTTGACTGCAGGAAAGCACACTGGAGGATGCATTGACAGAAACTGGATTAATTTTGCTTCATACTGCTGAAGCAAATTCAGATTATTTTTGCTAGGTGAATTTTGTGTTTTCCCCCCTCTCAGTCATTCTGAATAATTCAGAAATGGCAGTCGCTGTGGACTCATCCCGGCTGAATACATTCTGGTGTATCATGTTTTATGAAGACTTGACAGGAGACAGGGGGACTGTGCCAATGAGTCACTACAGCACTTGTGTGACTGTGAGATACATGCTGCCGGAGAGTAGCAGTCTGTCCGCACACTTCATCAGATGTCATAACACGTTCCTCTGATCCTGTTTCCTATTTCTTTAAGCACAGACACATCCAGTTTGCTCTAGGGCTGTGCAAAAAATTATGCAATTTTCATGCGCATCTCGTCAGTAAAGCTGCTCCTGTAATTAGTAAGTAATTCTCCGACCATGCGTTCATATGATCTCTTTACTACACAGAGCCGTAGTTCACTGACAAGCTACACAAAATCGCGTTCAAAATCGGCAATGAATCGCCTGCGATTTTCAACGTGATATTGCCTAGCTTGTCAGTGAACTACGGCTCTGTGTAGTAAATGCCACTCCATCTGAACGCACGTGCTGGAGATTTACTACTGATCACAGGAGCAGCTTTACTGACGAGATGCGCATGAAAATCGCATTCGATTTTTTGCACAGCCCTGATTTGCTCTGAATGTTCCCATTCTGATTATTTACAACTGTCTAAACTTGAAGCGTTTTTCTGTTGACCCATCCAAGTAATACTTTCAAGTAGTAGTGCTGCATTACTGTTGTTTACAGGTTTCTCTTGTAGAAAGATTAAATGCAAGGCTCTAGACAGCAGTATGAGGTGACATGAGGTTTCAATAACAGGAAGTGTAGGTGTGGGGATTGCCAGATTACCCAGGCAGTGGTAGTAGTGGTGGGGGTGTGATTACTAGAGAGACGAAGACATTTGGGCCCTCCTTTGGTATCAATTACCAGGCTGACCTTTAACATGCTTCAATCGAAAAACAACTGGCTGAGGAACAAGAATTGATTGTGGAGGTGCAGGATGGTCTGCGGCAGCGTATGTGTTTGGTTTTCTGAGCTCCACACCAGCTGTACTCTCCTACACTACTCTGTGATGGGGCTTCAATTGGTGGGTGAGGGCTCCTGGTCACGTCGTGTTGTTGAGCTGACACTGCTGTGCGCTCTGTCTCTCTCTTCTCTTCTTCCTCTCTCTCTGTTTTTCCTTTACTCAAGCACAATCATCTTACCAAAGCAAACTACCAGTCATTGGCCAACCCATAGAAAGCCATGGGGCTTGTTTTCAACAAGCATGCTTTTCTTTATTGGAAATCACCTTATGCAAATTTGAAAGCTGTAAAGCAAAAGGTTGTTTTCTTGTGTTTGTCAATTTCAATAGTCGATACCAGTGCCAGAAAACTCTGTGTCATCACTATAGATTTTCAAATAAAAAATGCTGTAGAAAATGTAACCAAGTATTATTCAGTTATGTGAACATTATATTTTTCATGGAATTCTAGTAACTGGTAACTAATAGAATTATTCGTCTTTATTTTTATTTTATTTAAAAAAATATTAAAGAAACAAATGACACGTTAGAGAACAAATAAGCACAGTAGTTTTTGGGTATCAGCAGAATCAAGTATTCAGGTTTCAGTGTTAAAGTCAGCATGAGATAGAGATTCACCTTATGTATTTTCTAAATGCATGTTATTGATTGATTTATCTATAGATTTTTTTGACCTTGTAATTTTGAAGTAATAACTCAGTCTTCCAGTAAAAAGAGTCACAATATGGCAGAAATGCTTGCTACTTTTGGTTTAAGACACTGTATTATTGTTGGTTATGTAAAAAAAAAAAAAAAACTATTTTACAAAAATGTGATTAAGCAATTTTCACTTTATATTTCAGAAGTAGCTAAAGATATAGCAGATGGCAAAGATATAACAAATGGCACATTGAATTAATTTTGAATTTTGGTTACATTAATATTCTATAAAAGCCATCTCTGTGAAATAAGCGGCATCTTTCTGTTACTCCTGTGAATTCCGTTCATTTTTAATAATAAACATACAACAATGCTTGTTCCACAGTTGGCTAGACTGCACCTACTTGGACGTGTCACAGAGTAGTAACAGCTGTCCAAAACCCAGTATGAGTCTTGCGGAAGATGTCATTGATTCAGACCGCATCGGGGGATAATTAGAGAATCCATGGGCAATTACTTAAGCAAATATGAACTATTTGAATAATGCTGTTTTGGGGGGCAGAGAGGATGTTTGCTGGTAGTTAAGTATAATTGAGATGGTGACGATTACAGTGATGGATCTGATGCAGATGGCATAGATGTAAATTGAAGAGCTAATGACTATGATTTGCTTCCTTCACAGAGAGCCCAGCGAGGAGTGCAATGGAATTAGCGGTGCTCTCCCTGTGGAGCCCGCGCCCGGCTCGAGACTGAACGAGTGGTGTCCTGCCCCACCCCCTCCCGTCCCTCTGCCCGCGATCCACCCCACCAGTATGGGGGACGGCCTGGACGCAGTGCAGATGTCGGGGAGCAGCAGCAGTCAGGGGCAGCCCTCGTCCCAGGCCCCTTCCATCTTCAACCCCGGCCCCTCAGAAACCAATAGCCCTTCCCGGCCCAAGCGCCAGACCAACCAGCTGCAGTACCTGCTGAAGGGGGTGCTGAAGACTCTTTGGAAGCACCAGTTCGCTTGGCCTTTCCACTCTCCTGTTGACGCCATTAAGCTGAATCTGCCTGTGAGTGAGCTAACCATCGTTTTACAGTCCTGTCATGTCTGTGATGAGCAGGTCCTGTCAGACAGTGTAGCTGCAATGATTTTTACTGCAATTTTTTGCCAATGAAATGGTGCTAGTTGTCATGCTGGAGCAGATGTTTGATGGCATGGTGCTGTTTGATGGTCTGCTATTTAGTCTCCCTGCGTTTACAGAGTGTTACTACATAAACTGCTTGCAAACAAACTGCATCAGTAAGTAGGCATACCTTCTAGCAGTTACTGTGGGGTTTTGCAAAGCCTGACATACAAAATAATGATGAGTTTTGACTTTGGATGTTGTAAACAATTGACTTAATTCAGTGTCATGGCAAACTACTTTTGGTACAGTTGTATTATATAAAATTAGTATATTTTACATTTATGCGTTCAGCAGATGCTTTTATCCAAAGCGACTTAATATAGAGGAGCATAAGCAATTTGTCACAATATTGGTAGTATACTATGTTTTTTAGAAAGCTAGATTAGGAAACAAGCTAGAGTAAGGTGAAATGCATAGAAAGAGTTCACACCTATATTTATGAATCCAAATTAAGTTTTAAATATTGACAGGAAAATGCAGTGAGATTCGACATGATCGCAATGCCCGGCAAATGTGAATGATGTGGTATTGTGCTATCTAGTTTTGTTTGCCCTTAGTCTTGCCAGAATGAGTCTCTGTGTTTTGAAAACTTGATGAGATCATTTTCCCGCCCCATGGCCTCTGACGTTAGCAGTTTCTAGTTCAAGGCCAGCAGATTGTTGTGACCATTGCAAAGCCTGTTTCTCTGGCTCAGAGCGGTCTTTCCTGTGGTGGGAATGGTGAAACAGTTGTAGTTTGGGCATTGTCACTCTATTGGTGGAAAAGGGGCTTTTGAGTACTATTAGGGGCCGTTCACACAGAACACGTTTTTCCATTCCAATGCACTTCTTTTCCATTGTTTTTCTATGTAAACACACACTAGGTGTGTGACCGTTACACTCACATCTCAAGTCTTTTGAAGCATCTTGCACATGAGCGTGGCGTTTTTAAGATTTTGTCAAGTTTAAAGAATTTCCAATTTTACATGCAGCTCCGCTCATCAATGTCAGTTGCAAAAAAAAGTTAACCACTCAAAAGACCCCAGAGACGAGGCACGCTTTGAGAGCTTTTGTTTACAGTAGCAAGTTGGCAGAGGAGGCATGTTTTTAGACACAAATATGTTTTGTGCGAACGGCCCCTTAAAGGTGTAATAGTTACTTTGCCTTCATGAATATTCTCCATGGAAAGTCTCAAAGCTGCTTGCTGTTATTGCAACACGGAAAGGTTATTATGACGATGAACGTTATGGATTGTGATGTGTTAATGCTGACTTTTGTAACCTCCTCTCACTAGGACTATTACAAGATAATCAAAAACCCTATGGACATGGGAACAATCAAGAAGCGCCTCGAGAGCAGTTACTACATCAATGCCCAAGAATGTATTCAAGACTTCAACACCATGTTTACTAACTGCTATATTTACAATAAGGTACTGGTTCACATTTCTGCACCTATTATTCACAATGGAACGAAGTGGTGTGTTTGGGCATATGGTTAATGGTATGTGTCGCCCCCTGCAGCCTGGGGATGACATAGTCTTAATGGCTGAAGCACTGGAGAAGGTGTTCCTCCACAAGATTTCAGAGATGCCCCAGCAGGAGGTCGAGTTGACGACCACAGCCGGCAAGGGTCGTGGCCGGGGCAGGAGGGATCCAGGTATAAATCTCATACTCTCTTGTACCTGAGGGCCACTTGCACTGCTGCACTTTTAGGGATCCTACACAACTGCCATGGCCAGAAGATCATATGCGCTTCACTGTCTGTCCAGAGCAGAGCCAAACAACATCCAGCTCCACCTCTCTGGATGTAATGCGTGGAGTTTTGCCTAGTCGAGCTCCACCTCTGTAGACCTAATGGGTGGAGTTATATTTAGCGATAGGGTAGGGGTAGGTTTAAGGTGTGTTTGGAGTGTCTAGTTTCACCCATTTTGTCCAGCGAGGTGGAGCTGAACGTCAAACTCCACCCAATGGCTCTTAAGATTAGCAGCCTATTGTCTGTCCTGGTGCCACTGCATCTTTGCACTAAATTTGCATTTCCTCAAATCTGAAACACTCATTGAAAATGTTTGATGACTCTTGCTGTGAATCGCTCCCCTTTATCCTGAATGTTGTAGCATCACATTATGATCACAGAAATGCTTGTTTTAGACATCTCAAATTATAATTTTAATTCCTTTGTATTCTCTCTGTTTTATTAGACATGAACCTGAAAATTGCACCTGGCCTGGAGTGTTCGCCCACAATCCCTCAAACACGTGGCCTTTCCAGTCTTGCCCCTGGGCCACAAACGAGAGGACCACCGCAGGGTCCGCCTGCTTTACCTCCCCAGCCTACCATGCAAGCCTTGCCCCCTCGAGTACCCCCTTCGCTCCCTTCGCTCCCTTCACTCCCTACACTCCCTTCGCTCCCTACACACCCTCCCCTTGCGCCTCAATTAGGGCCACCTTTTTCTATGGGCCCCACTGACTGCAACCCACAGGTCCCCATCATGACGGCTGTGCCTCCTCCGACCCAAACTGCCCTGCCGCCCGTGCTCATGCAGCAGAGCACCCCTCCTATTCTACAAAGCCCCATCCCAATGCCTCACAAAGTAAGTTGGCCTGTAACATTCAAACACAGTGTCATTCTTAGTTTTTAGTCTTATGTCTTTGTCCTCACTCGCTTTTTTAATCAGCAGCAGAGAAAAAGTCAGAAAAGGAAAGCAGACACCACAACACCTACGGCAAATGACCCGCTGAACGAGTCCTCACCTGCTGAGTCGAAGTCAGGAAAGACTCTGCCACGCCGGGATACTACACGACCAAGCAAACTATCCAAAAAGGAGGCACCGGACTCCCAGCACCATTGGACACCCATCACTGGGACCCACAGCCCCAAGCAACAAGAGCAGCTACGCTACTGCTCCGGCATTGTAAAGGACATGTTTGCTAAGAAGCACGTTGCGTACGCTTGGCCCTTCTACAAGCCAGTGGATGTGGACGCTTTAGGGCTGCACGATTACCATGACATCATCAAACATCCCATGGACCTCAGCACTATTAAGGTGAAAATATAGCTGCTGGTTCTCAGTCAGAGGATGAGCCATTCTTCCTTTCCATGCTTATTTGTTCAGTCTTCTCTTTGGTTGTTCAGGACAAGTTGGAAAACAGACAGTACAGAGATGCTCAGGAGTTTGCAGCAGATGTACGGTTAATGTTCTCCAACTGCTATAAGTACAACCCTCCAGACCATGAAGTGGTGGCTATGGCACGCAAAATGCAGGTACGTGCATACCTGCAAAACACTGTGTACATTAGGGCTTGCATGGCAGGTGTTTTTTTTGTTGTTAGTCTGGCGTCTAGCTGGCTAGTCAGTATTTACTTAATGTTGGTGACTTGCAGTCCGACCTATTAAAAGGCTGTCATGTACTGGTCTTTTTGTATCTTGGTTAGGTAAAAAAAAAAAAAAAAAAAATTAGTGTGCACTGACAGCAGTCAGAAATGAACTTATCCATTATGGGGCAATATTTGACCTGTTTTTCTGAAGTAAAGAGCATGCATAAAGTATACAAATTAAAAAAAAATACAAATATTGTAATAATGATTTAGTGTTGATCAATAACTGATCAACGTGTTGATCAAACACGTGTTGAGAATATAAAATAATGTTTTTGTGTTTTGGGAGACTACATCATTCTGGCTATATAGATAAAAACAGTTTACGCAGTGCAAAATCAAGACTACTTAACATTGGTTATTTTAGTAGATTGAAAAAAAAAAGTTATTTAAACTCGGAATAAAGTATACAGAAAGCGAGCAAAGAAAGCGGTGTCTATCACTGAAGCCTCTATGACTTCAGTATAGCGTATGTAATGCTCAATGCTGCAAAAAAAGAAAATGTAAAAAAATGTGATGTGAGCAGATCTAAATGTAATGCTGCTTTTCATTCACTTTCTAACTTTAATCGCTAACTTTTTAGCCCCTTAACTTGATTTGTTGTGGCATTTTTGGCCCCAAGCCCCTGTTAATTTCCGACTCTAATAGACAGAAAAATGTGAAAGTGTTTAGGAAATGAAATGAAGATTAGAATCGTCTTATACTAGATCATCAAAAGGTTTTCTCTTTTTATAGGATGTGTTTGAGATGCGTTTTGCTAAAATGCCCGATGAGCCAGAGGAAATGCTGGCATCCATTCCTGCGCCAGTGCTCCACCCGGCTCCTGTCAAGACACAGCCTCCCATGGGCACGTCCTCAGACAGCTCCAGTGATTCCTCATCTGAATCTGACTCCTCCACGGACGACTCTGAAGAGGAGAGAGCCCAGAGGCTAGCAGAGCTTCAGGAGCAAGTGAGCAGATATACGCTCAGTTTTTGCCAGCACGTCCCTAAGGAAGAGGTCTTTCGAAGGACAGGCTGGCTCAAAGATCTGTCAAAAAGTTTATACTTTACTGTCCACTGAGAAGAATTTAATCCCCCTATTTTGTTTCTTCTCTTTTGTTGCTCAGCTGAAAGCGGTTCATGAGCAGCTGGCTGCCTTGTCCCAGCCTCAGGCCAGCAAACCAAAGAAGAAAGAGAAGGAAAAGAAGGAGAAGAAGAAAGAAAAGCACAAAAAGAAAGCGGGAGTCATGCCTGCACTGGAAGAGATCCTGGATCCGCCTCCTACCCTCAAGGCTCAAGGAAAGCCTAAGAACAAGGATCCTCTGCCTAAGAAGCCCAAGAAGCTGAGGTGAGTTATATTTGGTTATGCAACCACATTTTAGGCAGGAAATTATTACATGGTTTAATCACTTCGATCAATGTGGAGAGTCTGAGAATTTTGCAGTTTAGACTTTGTGTATGGTGTCATTGAAAATGAGAAGTTCTTGTTGTCTTATGCCCTATAGCAAGAAGGAGGGAGGTAAGGGCAATCGCTCTATGACTCCCCCCGGTGCTGCTCCACCAACCCTGCAGCCTGTGGTGGGCCTGGATCCTGAGGAGGATCTGGGTTTGACTGGAGGAGCTGCAATGGCAGGCATGCCTGCTGGAGAGAAATGTAAACCTATGTCCTATGAAGAAAAGAGACAGCTGAGCCTGGACATTAACAAGCTGCCTGGAGACAAGCTGGGCCGTGTGGTCCACATCATCCAGTCCCGTGAGCCCTCGCTTAAGAACTCCAACCCAGATGAGATTGAGATTGACTTTGAGACGTTAAAGCCTTCTACGCTGCGGGAACTGGAGAGATACGTGTCGTCCTGCCTTCGCAAGAAGAAGAAGCCTGCTGGTGGTGAGTGATTAAACAAATCTCCTTTAACATGCCCTGTTAACACTTCTGTCTCTGGTGGGCTAACCAAAAGTGCTCAGTCTGATCCGAGGATTGGCCGTACATACACTTGTTTTGACACAATTTTGTAGGTAAACCTAGAAAAGGGGTGTCAAATCCTGCCGCTGTAGGGCCACATTCTTGCAGAGTTTAGATCCAAAACTAGAAAGTTTCTAGTGATCCTGAAAACTTTGATTAACTGGTTTAGGTGTGTTTAATTGGGGATAGAGCTTAAAGGAAGAGTTCACCCAAAAATGAAAATTACCCCTTTATTTACTCACCCTCAAGCCATCCTAGGCGTATATGACTTCTTTCTTTCAAAATGAATCCCAATCGAAGTTATATTAAAATGGACTGATCTTTCAAGCTGTTTTAATGGCAGTCAGTGGGTGTTGCAAGTTATCAGTCCAAAAGAAGTGAAATAAAGCGCATCCATCCATAATAAAAAGTGCCTCACACGGCTCCGGGGGGTGAACAAAGGCCTCCTGTAGCGAATCGATGCGGTTTTGTAAGAAAAATATCCATATTCAAAACGTAATTATCACTTAAATCTAGCTTGCGCCAACAGTTGTACACTGAAGCAGCTCCGGGCGGATGACGTAAGATGTCGGCGTTGCGCTTGTGCCGGTGAGTCTCGTGAAAACCATCGTTTGTTTACAGGATCAAATGGACTAACCCCCGCACACTCCGAATCGCAAAGTTTGTCCTTACTTTTAGCAACAGGAAAACCATTCCCTCTTGGCTTATATCGGCACTCCTCCCGACTTCTTCTTACAAATCGCTTCCTACGTTTTGTACTTTTAATAAGTGACCGTTGTTTTTTTATCTCATCCGCCCTGACACTTTCCGATGCACTTCCGCTTTTCGTCACTCTCCTGAGCGGGCATCTGCGCAAAGCCTGAGCCGCCACTCACATCATCCCGCACCGGAGCTGCTTCCGTGTACAACAGTGAGTGCAAGCTACATTAAATTGATTATTACGTTTTGAATATCTGGTTATTTTTCTACAACCGTCTCCGAATTCGCATACCAGGAGGCCATTTGTTCACCCCCTGGAGCCGTGTGAGGCACTTTTTATTATGGATGAATGCACTTTTTTTCACTCTTTTGATGATGATTGTAACCACCCTGATGCCATTAAACGCTTGGGAAGATAAGACCATTTTTTTATATACCCGACTACAATCTTCTGAAAGAAGAAAGTCATATACACCTAGGATGCCTTGAGGGTGAGTAATTCATGGGCTAATTTTCATTTTTGGGTGAACTAACCCTTTAACTCTGCTGGAAGGTGGCCCTCCAGTAGAAAGATTGGACACATCTGTCCAAAAATATTGTCTGGGATGCATTAGCATTTACTTTCCAAATGTGATATGTGCAGAAGGTAGTTTTGAGTAATTTCAACACACTAGCTAAGTTTACATGCAACCAAATAAATAAGTTAATAATTGGATACATTGTACAATCGGATTAAGTAGCCTTCATGTAAACACCACAACTGATCCGAATAAGCTCTAATTAAATGAAATTGATCAAATTGGAAGGGGTTTAGAAGACCTCAGATAATCCAATCAACAGGAAAAAATTAAGCATGTAAATGCTTGAATCCAGCTCTCTTCTCAGTCAGATTCAAAAACACCTTGTGCACATGTGCAGTGCCATGATGTGTAGATTTACATTTGTTTTGCATCTTATAAAGGTTTATTTTTAAACTGGTCTCTGGAAGAGACTGAAAGTTTTGTTCAGAATAGATTAAATCACTTGTAGATGAAAACATGAATCTGATTGTAAAATGTATTGTTCATATAAACAGAACTTTCACAATCTTAAATAGAATTGGTTTAATTCCGATTCCGAAAAATTCAGAAAATGTAAACATAACTAATTTGTCTCCAAAACACATTGGATCCCTTTTTACACTTGTATTTAATGCTGTCTGTTACATTGCATCACCCAAAATTATCATAAATAGCAAGTGTATACAAATTCTTATGGGGGGTTGTTTGTTTCTCGTCCTTCAGTTCCAGAGAAGTCCATGGAGGCAATGAGTGCTGTAAAGACCAAAGGCTCATCATCCGGGTCGGGCAGCAGCAGTGAGTCCAGCTCCTCAGAAAGTGAAGACTCGGAGACAGGTGAGCCCTGTAGATCTATAACACATGACCAGCTGCATTGCTAATGCTTTTGAGATGTTAAATGATTCAAGATACTTCAATGCATGAAGAATCTCTTCTTCATGAACTCAGGGATGGCTTCTAAACTGAAGAAGAGGAGGAGAGGAGAAGGAAAGAAGGCTCATCACCAGGCGGTGGCTCCAGGCATGCCTCAGCCACAAGTTCCCCATCAACCCCAGACCCCTGCACTGCAGCCCAGTGCTCAGCTGAAGCCGCAGCAGCAGCATCCCTCTCCCGCCGCTTACATGCCTCCTCCCGTCACAGCTCTGGAGCCCTCGCAGCTCCTGGAAAACCCCTTTGACCCTCTGGCCCACTTCGTCCAGCCCCTCATGCACCTTCCCCACCATGCCAATGACTCGCCCTCCCCTGCGCCACCTCACCTCAACGCTCACCCTCCAGGAGGCCCAGTGTCTCCTGAGACGCACCCTTTCCTGAACCAGCACCCCATCCTCCCATCCCCAGGTGAGTGAAAACTTCCTGTTTATTACATCAAAAGTACTTTTATACTGTGTACTTTCCGGATGTACCGGGTCAAAATTGCATTGTTGAGAGAAACAAAAACATCACATTTTATTACATTGAGGAATGCTATAAAATACTGGTAAATCAAACAAAATGTTTATAAACATGTAAACATTTTGATTCCCCTCACTTCACAACAAACGCTTTACATTTGACAAAAATAAATCTCCTCCATGGTTATAGGATTAACCAGTTTTACTGTTGCTGGACTACCATGCCGCTTTTCACACTGCCCACCTCTCATTGGTTCAAAATGTGTGTAGTAGATATGCTCTGATTGGCTCTATTCTTCACTTTCTCTGGCACTTTTGTTTACAAAAATGATTTAAAAATAGCAGGTGATCTATATTGACCTTTACTTATTCATGTTTTTGTGGTCTTCCTCTCTCTTCGTGTCGTTGGTCCCCAGCAGCCCTGCACAACGCAATGCCCCAGCAGCCTTCAAGGCCCAGTAATAGGGCAGCCCCGCTACCTCCTAAACCTCCGCAGCAAAGTACGCCCCAGCAGACCCTGCCGCAGCAGCTTCAGTCCCAGCAACCCCCTCAGCCCCAGCACCACCTCCCTCCTCACCTGCTGCATCCCTCCCCAAAAAAAAACCCCCCAAAAACCCCCCCCCCCCCCCCCCTCCCCAACCCCCCCCAGAGAAACAAAGGGACCCCCCAAAAACAACCCCCCCCTCCCCAGCAAATGCGCCAGCGGCCCCTCTCCCCACCCACGCTCACTCCCCAGGGCTTGCTCTCCTCCCAGCCCCCACAGATGCTGCTAGAGGACGACGAGGAGCCCGTTCCCTCCATGCCCCTGCCCATGTACCTGCAGCACATGCAGCCGAACCGCCTGCAGCAGCAGCCACCGCCAATGTCACTAATGCAGTCTCTGCAGAGCAGGCTGCAGCAGCCGGGCCAGCAGTCTCTGCTGCAGTCAGTGCAGGTTCAGTCTCAGATGAGCCAGCAGAGCTCTCTGCCCCCACCGCAGATTCCCATTCAGACTCAAGCCCAGCCCTCACCGCAGCTCTCGCACCATCAGGCCAGACACATGCAGCACTCGCAGCAGCTGAGCTTCTCTCAAGGCCCGGTGCAGACCACGCAAACGCAGCCTAGTCAACACAAAGTATCCATGCCCTCCACGAAAGCACAGCAGATTATCCAGCAGCAGCCACCGCAGCATCACTCTCCACGTCAACACAAGTCTGACTCCTATAACTCAGGTAACATAACGGTCTTGTAAAGAAACGGTTCATTTAACGGCTAACGTTGCTGAAACTGTCATTGCTAATTGTATGGCTAACAACAAGCTATTTATTTATTCCTCGAAATAAAGAATGCAAAAGAAGTGCTGCACGGGGTATAGGGTTCTTGTCTCGTTGCTCTTTGGGTGCAAGGGATGATTCAACTCATAAGAATAATAGTAGTCCAAGGCACTCGAATCTTATTCAAAAAGTTTTAAAAAGCCTTTATTTCATGATGGCTATAAGTTTTTATTTATTGTTTACTACTTTTTTGTACTAAAATGAATGTTTACATGAAAGTTGTATTTGCCATAAAAATGCCCAATTTAATAATTAAATTATATTTAGTCATTTATTTTTGTAATAATTTTAAGTTGATTTACAGTCGAACCAAAAATTATTCTGATACCAGATATAATTTTTGGTATTTTTTTACTAGTGGGTGCAGGACACCATAGTTAATTTATGTAAGTGAGGATAGTAAAATAAAGTAAACTGTGACACATTATACCCAAAAATCTTTCATACAGTGGACTACCAGTAAATTGATACAAATTTGGGACCAAAATAATCAAAACAATTTGACCGACAATGTTATTTCTTTAATTGCTAATGCGACCTTTTTACAGCACAGACTGAACAAAATGAAGCATTGCTTGGTAATTGGTTGACCTAAATTGGTATTATCTAATTGTGTACTTAAGTATAACAGCTGACTGCTATTCAACCTAATTCATTACATTCCTTTCTATCAAAGTTATCTGACATTATCAAAATGAATTTGTTCTGACACAGTTTAACACTTGAGTTCTTCTCATATTTTATTACCATTTTCTAAACAGTGGTTTTTCCCAACCGGGGTGCCGTCTTTCGAGAGCAGGGGTGCCGTGTAAAAAAAATCATTTTTTTAATATTTTAAATTGCTAAAATGTTCAAACAAGCATCTATTATATAATATCCATTTATAATGTCGCCAATAATTAGAGATGCAATGAAATTCCGGCTGCCGAAAATTAGTCCACCGCTCAGGATTCACTTTCACGTGGTGTAACGCTCTGCATATTATCCGCTCTATGCGTGTGCGCTCCGCTCTGTCGCTCCACTCGTATACCGTTCATGTGAATCGGAACAGCAAAGTCCACTAAAAATTGAGCTGACAGGAAACATCTATGTAGTTTAGTATTGTTTCTGTTTGTAATAGCCCTACTGTGTTGTAACATGGTGTGTTATATGGGCAACTCTGGTAACACTGCCCCCTCATTCATTGATCTGCTAACCGCTATGCTATGCTCGCGTGTTCTGATAATAATAGCTTTCTAGGACAACATTATTTGGATAATTGTCTTTTTTTTTTTAAATTAATAGTTAAATATCTTAACCCTACTGTTATACCTACCTGAAAAACTAAAAAGCTATTTATTTCATTCGAAGGCCTGTCGTTTATTTTTTATTTGTGCTATCATTATTACTTTCTTTATTTGTTCTTATTTTATTACTGACTGCTTACTTGTCATTTTTTTTTATTCAATTCAAAGTTTGAAATCATGCTATCTTGTGCTGCTGCAACAAAATTGCCCCACTGTAAAATAAATACATTGAGTGAGCAAAAATTTGTGAGATGGCTAGTTATAATGGTAATTAAACAACGTTTACATATGTTTACATTAAAATCTGTCATATAAATTGTTCTTTTCATTAGAAATTAGCCTACTGTTTGCCACCATTGATGGACAACATTTTTTAATAATATAAAAAATATCTGTATGACATTTATATTCTGCAGTTCTTCACTGTTGTACCGAATATCTATACTTTTCAAATTATCCTATCGAAGTTAGAAATTCAAATATTGTGACAATTTATTTTGTAGGGTGCCACAAGTTTAAAATTTCCAAAGGGTGCCGCGACTAAAAAAAGAAAACACTGTTCTAAACTATAGCGAATAAACTGTAATAATGTGAGAAATGTTGAAGGTGTCCGAATAAATTTTGGTTTGACTGTAGATGCTTGAGTTTGCTGGCATTATTTTGTGCCAGAAAAATGCTCTTCTCATTTAAAAAAAAATATCCCGCTACTAGAAATAGTTAAAAGCAGTTAGCTATTTTCTGTCAGTAACTTGTAGTGTTGCTACTATTGCAAATGTATCTTGTGTGCAGCTCTACTTTGAGTAGCTTGTAGCTGCAGTTTCAGGGCTTCCCCGAATCTTCAGAGCAGACGTCCCACAGCTGAGGAGTTCAAACTGGTTTTTTATTGGACAGCACTGTAAATGCTTGCATATTAATGGTGTCTTTATTTCTACAGCACACATGCGAGATAACCCCTCCCCCCTCATGATGCATTCCCCTCAAATCTCTCAGTATGCTTTAGTCCACCAGTCCCCTCCTCAGGTCCCCAAAAAGGTCAGTGCCATTTCCATTTCCTTGCTTTGACATGGATTCTTTCCAGTGTACACATGCATTTCTGTGATATAATGAATAGCTTTTGGTTTTTTAGATTTGTTTGTTGCTCTGTTTGCTTTAGGAAACACAGCAAGGTCCTTCAGCTTTGGGTGGCATTAAAGAAGAGAAGCTGCCTCCTTCACCCGTGATGCGTGGTGCGCCCTTCAGTCCAGCCATGAGACAAGACCCTCATAAACACCCAGAGAGCAAACCCAAAATGCCAGGCCACAGCCAACAGAGTGAGTGAAACTCCTGCATTTCAAAGCATGCAATTGTACGCATATTCACACTACGCACACTGTGCACACATATTGCTTTTATACAATAAACAATTTTAATATCAAGCAATATCTACTGTTCAGACCAGTTTTTGCCAGAGTATATTTTTTACAGTTTTTGATTACAAGCATTGCACAAACAAAGTTTGTCTGGAACAGATGTGAATGAAGTTTTGCGATCAAAAAAAAAAAAACCTCTGTACCCCATGCAAAATCACAACTTTTCCTTCCACTAAACATCACCCACATACTCGGACAAGCAAATTAATACAGAGAAACGTCTCAGTACGGTTATACAAAATATAGACAATCTCCGTTCCGCTCTGCCAGTCAAATTAGTGGACCAGAACTAAATGTTTATCATCTTGTTTTAGAAGCAGATATGAAACCACTTGAATGTTCCCGTCCCGTCATCCGCTCCTCTGAGCAGAGCGGTCCACCGCCTTCCATGCAAGACAAAGAGAAATTCAAAAAGGAGCCCAAGACTCCTGTGGCGCCTAAAAAGGTACAGGTGGGTGGAAGGAACGACTTCATTTGTTGGACTTTTCAATGAATACAATGGTTCTGGAATGGTTATTCTACGTGACTATGCCTCATAACGTGTCCTCGTTTGGTGCCCAGGATGTGAAACTGAAGAACATGGGTTCCTGGGCGAGCCTGGCACAGAAATCCACCTCCACTCCCTTGTCTGGTCTGAAGTCCTCCAGTGACAGCTTCGAACAGTTTCGACGTGCGGCCCGAGAGAAGGAAGAGCGAGAGAAAGCGCTGAAGGCCCAGGCTGAGCAAGTTGAGAAAGACCGTCTGCGCAGAGAACAAGAGAAACTTCGGTAAGAGAGCTGTTCTTTTAATGAAAGGACTGTTTTAGCAGTTTCAAGATGTTTTCTTTCTGTCTGAAGGGGACGAGATGAGGAGGACTCCATTGAGACCTCTCGAAGGCCTCAGGAGGAGCCCCGCAGGCGGCAGGAGCAACAGCAGGTCCAGCCACCGCAGCAGCAGCACCAAACTCAGCCCCAAGCCCAGAACCCGGCCCAACCGCCCTCGGCCCCGCAGCCTTCCCAGGGCCCGCCGCAGTCCCCCGCTGCTTCCCAGAGTGCACTTGACCAGCAGAGGGAGCTTGCGCGTCGCCGGGAACAGGAGAGGAGGAGGAGAGAGGCGGTGAGTTACAGCTAGTCACCTCACTTGTACACACACTAGCTTTTATTACAATTTTAGTGGTTTTCAATTTTAAGATATTTTAAAATATAATTTATTTCTGCGATGGTAAAGCTGAATTTTTAGCAGCATTACTCCAGGTTTCAGTGTCACATGATCCTTCAGAAATCATCGGTCATAGATAGGAATTTGCTCAAGAAATATTTCTTATTAATGTTGAAAACAGTTGTGATGCTTAATAATATTTTTGTGGAAACTGATAAATTTCTTAGAATAGAAAGTAAAAAAAAAAAATCTGTTGTAACATTATAAATGTCTTCACTGTCTCTTTTGATTAATTTAATGCATACTTGCATAATAAAAACATTGACCCCAAAACTTTTGATCAGTATGCAAAAGGCATTTACACTAGCTTCTTCAGTCACTTCTCCATAAAAATGTGGATATTTGTGAATATTAATTTTAGTTTTCTTCTCCTCTACAGATGGCAGCTACTATTGACATGAATTTCCAAAGCGATTTGATGGCTATCTTTGAGGAGAACTTGTTCTGAAGCGCGAGAGGAAGCGAGAAACGGCGAAACTGCGCATGGATTCTCCTCTGCACGGACAGAATGAACTCAAAAAGCAGTAGGGGAAAAAAGACCCCATCTGACCACAAGAAACACTGAAGAGGCTGAACTAGCGATGCATAAGCTGAGGCCCCGAGAGGGAGGCTGTAGCTCTCCTTTTTCCTTGGCAGAAAGAGAGACCCTCACACTGGGACGGCTCCGCCTCTCCGGCATTCCTCCTGGATTTGCCATTGTGACCATGGCGGGAAAGAGAGGACTCGTGTGACTCTTAATTCAGAATATGGGAGCAATGGACAATGTGATCGCCGGAGGAATATCTGAACGACAACAATGGAAATGTACTGATTCTCTGTACTACGGCATCCGTCGACCGCCAGATGTCTGTGGGGGATTAGAAAACGTCTTTGTTTCCTGTTTGATTTGGTTTCCCTCCCATCGTTTCGTTTTGGCTCTATCCTTTCCCCCCCTTTTTCGCGAGGCAAACGGCAGGATGGGATCGGGGGCACTTAAGATGATCTTCCTCGGGAGAGGAAGTCCAGCTCGCCTTACACCTCTGACTCGTAACCACGACAACACAAACAATATTCACCAGGGGCTGTGACAAATGACTAAACATATGGTGTGTTTCACACTGTTATCATGTGCAGATTTTTCATTATGTAGGATCTACTGTAAAAAGGTATTTTCTTAATTACTGTTTTGGTTGATTGGTTGGTTGTATTTTTGTTTCTTTCTTTCTTTTTTGTTGTCGTTTTTCTTTTTTAAGATATTTTTAACTCCCTTACCCTCTGATGTCTATGCCAAACACCTGTATCCTTTTGCGCTGAGATAGCCGAGACCCGAAACGCTTCACTCTTAACATGTCTTTCTAAATATATAAATATATTTTCTTGTTCTCCCCACTCGTCATTAAAAGTTTAGGTAGCCTTGTAGAAGATAAACCCTAATATATGCATTATTCTGACAAGTGTTAATTGAGGACAGAATCATGAAGATATACTTGCATTGCTCATCGTTTTCACGTAAACCCGGAGCGTCGACCTGCGAGGGCGGTTTCTGAGCATCCTGTAGTTTGAATATAATTTAAAGAATACGAGAACTATTTTAAGTGTATTATACATATAGAAGGAAAACACGCAGCTGGTACACGCGTTCGAGAGCGTCATGCGAACACCAGGCCAACGCGACGGAGCTCTCAGCTGGTTTCTGCATGACTCCTCTTTTCTTTTCACAGATCATTTTATTACACCTGCGCAGAGAGAACTCTGTATGCTGTGCTAGATATAGTGAGGAAAATTTCGAAAGGAAAACACCCATCCACCAACCTATTTATTTTCGGATTTTAATTGTTCTTGTTGGATATATAGTGGAGGGGTTTCTAATTTCAATGTTATTGACACACTCGGCCGGGGCGGCGGGGGCACAGTTCGAGACCTTGGCAGGTCCTCTGAGTTTTCTCTTATAGTGTTTTCTCCAGTGCCTGTATTGTATTGCGATTCTAGTTGGCATATATTATGTTCTGGGAGGGCGAGGGAGGGGCACGGTTGGACGGGGAGGGGAAAATTGGGGGTTTAGGGGCGAGAGCTTGTGTTTAAGAGACAAAAAGGAAAGTAAACATTTTATATTTTACCCATTTACAATATTCAGGTTTAAATCTAGTTTTAGCTGGACTTCTTAATTATACACCGAACAACTAGTTTTTCGTTTTTTTCGAAACTGCTAAGAGGACATGTCCAATCATCATCTTCATCAATGTGTGTGTGTGTGTCTGGATGTTTGGATGTGTACGTCATGTCAGTACGGTTGTCGGTATGTGGCTGGGGAGGGTGTTCTTACCCGGAGGTTTCAATCGCAACAACACTTCATTTAAACGATGCTTCTCTTCCCTAACATTCTTTTTTATTTGTGTGGCTTCCTTGTCGCTTCCCTCGTAGAGTCCCTTTTATAAATAACAATTTTACCTTTTGTTAATTGGTCTGGAAAAGTTCAAACGAGTCAACACTCCCATTCCTCTCCCTCAAGCCTATACCACCTGTGTTTCTTTTCTTCTATCTTTTCCATGGTAACATTATGTGCCATAAATTCGGATTTTCCGGAGAATGTGCTGACCTGCAGCTCAGCAGAGAGTTTGCTTTATTCAGGTATTTTGTTATTTTCTTTTCTTTTTTTTCTTTTGGGTTTGTTCAACATTTTCCTCGATTACTGTTTGGTATGTGCGTGGGCTATCGAGGCCAATGGTTCAATCTGTTCTGATCATGAAATAAACTCATCTCTTTTATAGAAAATTAAAAGGAAACAAAAAAATAAGCCTGTCGTCTTTTATAATTCATCAGCTCTACACACACACAGTCCACCTGCTACAGTATGGTGCCCATTGTGTTGCTGCATATCAGTTTTCACTCCTCAGGTAGGTTGAGGTTGAAAGGATGCAAAGAAACTGAGGACTTCATAAGCAACTTGTGTAGTTAAAAGGGCTGTCCTACTGTTTGACAGCTTAGAAAACTCCAGGGAAAATGATGAAATGTCAAGTACATATGTGTCCCTGGAGCACAAAACCAGTCACAAGTAGCACGGGTATATTTGTAGCAATAGCCAACAATAAATTGTATGGGTTAAAATTATACATTTTTCTTTTATGCCAAAAATCATTAGGATATTAAGTAAAGATCATGTTCCATGAAGATATTTTGTATTTCCTACCGTAGATATATCAAAACTTAATTCTTAATTAGTAATAGCATATGCAAGAAACTTCCTTTTTGACAACTTTAAAGGTGCTTTTCTCAATATTTAGAATTTTTTTCTTTCCTTTTTTTTTTTGCACCCTCAGATTACAGATTTTCAAATAGTTGTATCTCAGCCAAATATCGTCATATCATAACATCAATTGAACCTGATTTTATTCAGCTTTCCAGATTACAATTTTAAAACACACGGTAAAAAAAAAAAAAAAGACTTTTATGACTGGTTTTGTGGTCCAG
The DNA here is from genome assembly GCA_018155175.1 of Sinocyclocheilus anophthalmus. NCBI lineage: Eukaryota > Metazoa > Chordata > Actinopteri > Cypriniformes > Cyprinidae > Sinocyclocheilus > Sinocyclocheilus anophthalmus. The sequence continues at coordinate 101,723 of JADLZN010007646.1, read as the reverse complement.
TCACATACAGGGTCATTTTTCACTTCAAAAACAGATTTTTTTGTGTGTGTGTAGAAAATAAAGCCAAATTAAGATTTCAATACAGCAAGTGTAATGTATTTTTCCCTCTTGGTTTTGGGGTGAAATGTGTCCAGGACATTTCTTGACGCTTTTGAGAGATTCACCCAAAAATGAAAATCATTTTCTCACCTGTACCTTTCTCAAAAAGAGAATATAGCAGAATATTCTGGACACGCATCCTTAGCCAATATTCACTTTCAATGCGTCTTTTTCTATAAAAGTAAAGGAAACGATGACTGAAACATGAGTAATTCTACCTAGTATCACATTGTGTACTTGATGAGAAAACTGAACGTGAGGGTGATGAAATGACGATTTCATTTTTATGTAAATCCCTTTAATTTATTTAAAATTTCACGTTGTCGAGCAAAACCATATATACAGTTGGAAGGAGCAACAGCCGTACAGTGTATCTGATGTAAAGTTGCTGCATGCTTGCATCATGTTGCTTGCTGTGTCTGCATCAGGATTTTCAGGTGAAGTTGCTAAAGGAAGGTCGATTTGTTGCTAAAAGTTGCTAAATGACGTTGTGAACGCAAAAATGTCACTACATCAAATCTCAGCAAAAATTACATTTTATATGTTATTTAGATTTGTTCGTAAAATAATATAAATACATTATATAATTTCAAAATATAAATAACTGTATTTTTAAATACAACATTGTATTATTGAACACTTGCACATTTTTTAATTAGCTAATAAACAAAGAAAACGACACATTCTGAACAATTACCGTTTTAAGCAGTGTATTAGTAGTTAGTTAGTATGCTACACTCTAAGAAAAGTCTGTAAAAATAGGGCAAAATCTACTATGTTAATATGAAGACATTTTCGCTATTGATTTTTCAAGGGTTTTTACCTGCATACACCCCATTGTATTTTGTGTTTTCGGGTTGCAGGGTTACAACAGATAATGGATAATGGATAACACAATGTCCTGAAAAATTACTAGTAGCTTTTCCATTTTTCTCAATATTTTTCTTACAGTGTACTAACTGATCAACAATCGCAGGTACAAGCTAAGCTGTATCATAAATGAACAATTATTCAATAACAATTATTAAATGGAACAATTGCAAACAGCAGCTAACTTAATTTAGTTTCCTCATTTTGTGTCATTTAGATGGAAATTGTGTGCCTTTTTATCGTTTGAGTCACTTATCACAAGCTGCTAAAAAAAAATTGCTAAATACATTTTAAAAATAGCTACATTTGTTGCTAGGTGCTTTTGGAAGAAAAAGTTGCTAAATTGGCAACACTGGTCTGCATCCGGTCAACGACTGCACGCGCTTTCATAAGCCTGCGGTGTACGAGGAAGGAGTCTACTGGAAGATGGTGTGTTACAAGAAAGAAGTCTAAATTACACATCTCGAGACTTATGGTACATTTACATGCATGTCTTTAAAACACACACACACACACGTGTACAGAGAAGTATTTTCATTGCGCGTGAAAATACGGCTGTGAATGAGCGTGCTCAGCGCGACCTTTATTTTGACATCTTACAAAAACAGGAAGTGCCTGAATGCGTGACTGTCGAGCTGTAGGACATGGGGGTTAAAATAGAGGTTTTCAGGGTGAGTTTGATGACATTTACACTTGTAAGCCGGCGGGTCTGTCTAAATAAACTATATATGAATAGACTAAAGCATCTTTGGGAAAATAAAAAGACGTGCAGAAGCTGAGAACGTCCCACTTTGCTAAACACTAAATGCTTTGCTCACTACTGCACCTGTGTGAATAACCGATCAAATGCGAGGATCTACAGATTTGTAATGTTTACTGTTTTAAACAGATGATGGTGTATCTGTCGTTTCCAGTGGCGATGTTTTGGATATCAAACCAAGCGGAGTATTTTGAGGAATACATCGTGAAGCGAAAGGTTCACTATTGACCTATTAATAAAAGTCAATATTAGTATTATAGCGTTATGTATTTAGCAGTTCTGTATGCAGTTGCTGTTGTATGATCATCTTATATCATCACATTTTTTCAGAGGGAAATCTTCCCCCCTGATGAGAAAATGCATGTAAGTATTGTGTACACTTTGTAATCAATCAGCTTTTGCTTGGGTGGTTAGGTTAGGTTAAAGAGATATTCAGCAGCAGCAGCAGCATCTCACAGGATAAACATATGTATAGCAGTGACACGTTCTGTATAACATATGCCATTTCTCATGCTGAAACAGAGGCAAGAGCTGGAGGATTTCAAGGAGCGCATGAGAAACCGGAGGGAGCAGAAGATGCTGAAACAGATGAGCATGCAGTCTGAGGAATGACTGTAAAACAACAGCACTTCTTATTGCATCATAATGCAACATTGGGATCAAGTCTTCATGTGTAACATCCCAAAGTGTCAAACCATACAGTGGAAAACATAAGAATATTGTTTATGGGCATAATTTAAGAAATGGGTGGGGAAATGTGTATATTTTTGTAAATTGCCTTTGAACGTTCACAATCGAATGGTTTGACTTTATTCATTTCTTAATAGCTATGAAAACACTGCTTTTTGTTGCTGCCTGTTTTTGAAAATAAATCCATTTGAATTGTATCATTTGATCATCACATATTTTCATGTAATGCATAAGTTAAATAACAGATTATTGCTTGTCATGACAACAAAGTTGTCAAACTGAATACAGAGAAGTAATCCAAGTGTTTATTCCATATTAAAATCGTTATCACACATAGTTTACATCTTGTGGCTATTCTGAAACGGGATGTTTGGCCCCATTCATTTCCATTGTAATGAATCAGTACATGGTGATGTCCTTATTGATTGATTGATTGATTGATTTATGCAACACTTTTGATAACAGTGAATGTAAACTATGTGTGGCAGGCAGTAATTAGTGGACAGTAAAGCGCTAATAGAGGCAGTAAAGACGATGATATTACTATAGTCACCACACCTGACCCAAGACACTATTGACATGTCCCTGCTTATATCCCGCGACTACTGAATTATTCCTAGCATTCATTTTGATCTAGCAATATATTCATATATGGCCACTAAGGACAACGTAAAATGCACATGCACAATTCATTTTAATGATAAAGTTTAGCCTCTTAAACTGAATGTATGAAGCAAATTGTTTGCTGAAATATCCACACAATTAACAACACTGGACATTTTCTGGGTCTTCACTTTTAAGAGGCAATCACCTCAGGGTGAATCTTTCATAGCGTTTGCCTGCTTTTCCTTTCCATAGGAAGTGAAAAGGGAGAAATTAGAGACTAGGGTGAAGTGTTCACCTTGGCTCATTTTCATATAAATTTGTGTCCCTGGAGCACAAAACCAGTCACAAGTAGCACGGGTATATTTGTAGCAATAGCCAACAATACACATTGTATGGGTCAAAATTATAGATTTTTCTTTTATGCCAAAAATCATTCGGATATTAAGTAAAGATCATGTTCCATGAAGATATTTTGTAAATTTTCTACTGTAAATATATCAAAACTTAATTTTTGATTAGTAATATGCATTGCCAAGAACGTCATTTGGACAAATTTAAAGGTGATTTTCTCAATATTTAGATTTTTTTGCACCCTCAGATTCCAGATTTTCAAATATTGTCCTATCTGCCTAACAAACCATACATCAATGGAAAGCTTATTTATTCAGCTTTCAGATGATGTATAAAGTTAATTTTTTTTAAATTACCCTTATGACTGGTTTTGTGGTCCAGGGTCACATTTATGCTTACAAACAAATACTGAAGTAATAGTTATTATCAGGCTTTGTTCATTCCCAGTTTGCAGGTTGTGGTTCCATACAGCACTGCCTCCTGCAGGCATATATACTGAAAACAACGATTTATCACAAGACTCATTCAACCAGCTCTGATAAAACGGGGTCAGGAACGGTCCAGAACGGCCACAGACCAAGGAAACTTTTCACTTCCTGGGTCATGTTTTTTTTTTTATTTCTTTGGTGTTATTATGTGTATTAGATCATCGTTAACCATTAGGCCACTCCACAAAGATCAGCAGATCAATCTGTCACATTTTTTATGGCTCAAATTACCAGATAATCTAGATTAATTCTGATTCTAAACTAAATCTGATTAATAAAGCATTGGATTTAAATGGGCGGTTACTTCAATTGTTAACGAACTAATTATTGACTTAATGCAATCAAACAGAATATTATTATTTTCCCAGCCCATTGGCTATATAAAAATAAGACTATAAAAGTGTAAAATAAATGCTGTATATCAGCACTTATTTGTGTGCTGCTGCTGCTGCAACAACAGGTAATGTATATTTTTAAAGTTTTACATTTGAATAATCTGCTGTTCTGCTCTGCCCTGGAGTCACTGAAGATGTCATAATAGTGTGAGGTTATTGGAATTTTAGAACGTTCAGAGCCTAATAAAAAAAGCTGTCAGTGTATGAGCTACTTTTGACCTCGGATCTGACTTTGTAGCTACAGCAATTGCGACAGAGCGATTTATAAGCAGCATTTACGATTTGTTCTCAACATTGTGAGTTCCACACAATGACAGTGAGTTCTACACAGTGATTCGCTTTGTACAAAGCACTTTTTGACTTAAGTCTCCTTTTAAAACAGTCAAAATGATGGCGTCCTATGGATATTTGTTTGTGGGGGATTTGCACACACATGTAACTGAACAAGTGTTGGAGGGGGCCCGGGACCCATTTTTTTTTACCTAGGGGGAACCCCCAGTTTGGTTGGCCCTGGTCAATGATGTTCAGGGGGCCCGGAAACCATAGCGGCGCCCCTGGTGCAGAGGCAGCTAAACCAACCTCTCTCGTGGGTTTGGTTATGTTAATTTTACACACCATCGACATGCGCAAAAAGCCCTGAATGCTCTGATTGAGCTCATGGGCAAACCATTCTGTATCATGTGGGCCGAAACTGACTCCACTCTGAGAAAAAGTGGAATCGGTAACATAATTATTGGGCCTGGCAAAGGACATCAACGACCTTGCTTTATGGTGTGTGACAGTAACGGTGAACTGAAAGGCTATGGTTTCATCTATTACGCCACACTCGAGGCCGCTGAATTAGTCATTGAGAAGCTGGATGGCTCGCTACTCAATGGCTATCTAGTGTCCGTATGCCATTTTAAGACATACAAGGAACACCAGGCAGAACAAAAGAGCAGCTCTAAACCTCCCCAAAAGAAAGACTTCAGTCTTTATGTCCAAAACATGCCGTACAGCTTGAGCAGTGAGGAGCTGGGCTCTCTATTCTCTGCTTTTGGAGAAGTCACCAGTGAAGACCGGTCTTGGTCTTGTTTCGGTCTCAACCTCATTTGCACTTGGGCTTGTCTTGGTCTCAGACTAAAAGGACTCAGGGATTTGATTTCAAGACCAGTCAAGACCACAATTGCGGGGATAGGCCTATCACTAAATTGCCTGATTTATTTGTTAACATAATTAATGTGATAATGTAAAACTTCCTGCTTTAAGTGTAATCAATAACTTATTTCTAATTAGATTTATTTTGATACTGCTGTGCCCGTTCAAAATTCAATATGGAATTGTGTAAAAAAAAAGAGAAGAAATTAACCAAAATGAATACAAATGCCCAAAAAATTCAACTTATGATTGCAAAAAAAATATTTGTATGAGATCTTGTTTTTCATATTATTTAAAAAAAAATTGTAAGTGCTTTTTCGGCAACAAAAATAGTCCCCAACAAAGTCCTGCAATCCATAGCAACTGTTGTGTTTCCGAGCAACACACAGTGGTGATTCATTATTGAATAAATGAGCTGCTTTGAACGAATCGGTTGATCTTGGTCTAGTCTTGGTCTCAGACCCTAAAGTCTTGGTCTTGACTTGGTCTCGACCACTTGGTGGTCTTGACTAAAACACCAGATCCCAAAAAATGTATTCACAAAATCCTAACCCTTAAAAGAGCTCTTAAAGTAAAAAAAATTAAAAAATCAATAAAGTGGACTTTTAAGAGGCTTAAGAGTTTCATTAGCATAGGAGAAGATAGCCGAAAGATGTGTTGCAGAAAATGGATGACAGTGACTTAATAAGACGCTAGATTAGATCGTACAGAAATGTTTGTGACCAGTCTTATTAGAGATACAACAACATCTCTATCTATCTATCTATCTATCTATCTATCTATCTATGTATCTAAATCAGTGATACTGGCTTTCATTTATATAGGTAGTACTTAGTAAAAAGATGCTATTAAACAATTATACTGTCTTTATGTGTTTTTTAACATTAATTTCAAGATTCAATGTGAAAATATATATTAATCTTTGTTTATGTTAATTTCAACATTTACTAATATATTATTAAAATCTTGTTAACATTAGTTTATGCACTGTGAACTAACATTAACTAACAATGAACATCGGTATTTTTATTAACTGACGTTAGTGAAGATTAGTAAATACAGTAACAAAAGTATTGCTCATGGTTAGTTCATGTTAGTTAATTTTAACTAATGAACCTTATTGTAAAGTATTACCCAATAAGTTCAGATCTCTGAACAATTAGCTTCTTGTTCACATCAGATTGGAATTTCTTATTGATTTGAGCAAATTGCAAATGCTTTGGCACATGTGTGCAAACAGTAAGTACAATTGTCTGCAGTTTGCACAACAACTAATTGCATATGGCTTGTTGATCAAAACTGATGAGCCGATTCTCACTTAATCTGTCAAACTCTTCACAACTTCTCAAACGTTTTTCATTGTGTAAGCCATCACATTCAAAACGATACATTCAATTATGAAAAATTGGTATACACGTATGTATATTCCATAAATATCTGACATTGACATTGTTTGTAATGTCTGCTAAATTGGCAAATGACCTTTAATTGCAATACACTTTGAATCAACCATTCAACCATTTAACCACTCAAGTTTGGGAGCATATACTGTATATGTAGATTGCCCACAGCACAATCACTAACATTTTTTGAGAATGGAGGACTTCCACAACCCTGAACTGCAGGAACATGCTCGTGGAAGAGCAATTGGAAGACGTGTAAGAATACGTGGTGGTGGTGTTAGAGGAAGACATAATAGAGGAAGAGGTGGAAAAAGAAGAGTCAGAGTCTCTGACCACACTTCACACTCAGATCACACTTGTGGATCATGTCATAAATCGTGGTTTTACAATGGAAGCGCTGTGCTAAGAGTACGCCTATGTACAGGTAAAAAAAAAAAAAAAAAAATGAGGAAAAAAAAGTCAAAAAATAAAAAAAAAAAAAAAAAAAAAAAAACACAGTGTCATCAACTGTGCAAACCTTTCGTAGGGAAAACAGGTAAATATGTATTTATTTTTTTGTTTTACAGTATGTAAAGCATTTTTATAAACAACAATATTGTAAAGGTAAATGCAAGTCTATTTGTACATTCTATAGAACCGCACAACAACCTCGCGCTGGTGGCAGAGCAGCAGTATTTAACCATCAGCAAGAACAAGAAATTTGCAACATGGTCATAGCCAACAATTCCATCAGGATAAGAGAGATCCAAAGTGCAATCATAAATGACAATGACTTCGCAAATATAAATTCTGTCAGCATTTCCACCATAGACAGAGTTTTGAAAAGACATCAAATGACTATGAAACAACTCTACAAGGTGCCATTTGAGAGGAATAGTGAAAGAGTGAAGGAGCTGCGGTACCAGTATGTCCAGGTAAACTATTGGTGTGCACTTAGTGAGTTTTACTGTACTTCTAAGATGCCTGTATTACTTGAAGTTTTAGAAACCCATAAGAAGAGAAAACATTTACTGAACTCTAGAATAAAAATTTACTTTATTTTGTTTCTGTGTTTCTTCGTAGAGAATCATGGAGTTAGAAGGACATGAAACAACCCACATTCTTGTTTTTGTGGAAGAGGCTGGGTTCAATCTGTCCAAAGGCCGGAGACGTGGTCGCAATCTCATTGGACACCGAGCCACAACTGACACACCAGGCCAACGTATGGCCAATATTACAATGTGTGCTGCCATTTCAGAGAATGGTGTGAGCACACATATTCCACACATTGGGCCCTGTAATACTCAACTTCTCCTGGCCTTCCTAAACACACTTTACAGAGACCTGATTCCAGAACAAGAAAGAGGTTTATAGTTAGACCACATTTGCCTAATTATGTTGTTGTCTGGGATAATGTCAGCTTCCACCGAACCAACATTGTTAGGGACTGGTTTGCTGCACATGAAAGGATAGCAGTGGAGTTCCTTCCACCATACTCTCCATTCCTAAATCCAATAGAAGAGTTTTTTTCAGCATGGAGCTGGAAAGTATATGATCATAGACCACAAGATCAGATGTCTCTGTTGGATGCCATGAATGCTGCATGTGAGGACATCACAGCTGATCATTGCAGGGGATGGGTGCGGCATTTAAGGAGATTTTTCCCCCGGTGCATGGCAATGGAAAACATCAGATGTGATGTTGATAAATCTATGGCCTGACCAACAAGAGCGACAGGATGTCCACCAAGAATAATTTTTGAAGTATTCAAAAGAAGTGTTTTTGTGTATTTGTGGTAACATAAGAAATATGAAATGTACAGTAATTGGACAAGCAATATTTCACTTTACATGTAATATATTCGTACAAAAATAAATGTACTGTATAAATACAAATGTTCATATACTTTTTTTTTCTTCTATGTACTATTGACTCTTCTCAACAAATATCAGATTTTTTTTTACAAAACCTTAATTTCCATGGTTGACTGTCATGGTGAAAAAACAACTAAACGTTTTGACCAGTGTGGCTCACACGAGGACAAAAGTACTTTATATTTTGGTGGCCTTGGCCAAATTACTGACACGATAACTAGGTTTTGAAGCATTAATGACATGTTTTGGGTGAGTAACTACATTTCGCAGACATGCAATAAAGTTCTGAAGTTCCAGCACACAGTTGTGGCATCACAGTTTAGAGAATGTTACAAATGTGCCAAAGCAATTGAAAAAAACTGTAATTACAGAAAAATGTGTGATTCGTTTTTTTTAGTTTAGTTTCTAATTGAAAGAAAACAGTGACAAAGTGTGACTTTCATTCACTCATTCAATCAGTCATTCAACAGGAAACGTTTTAACTTTATTAACACTTCTATTTTATTTTTTTTTTGCATAGATGTATTATAGCAACATGTGAAAATTCAGCTATGAGTTATTTTAAGTATTGAAATATTTTTTGTTTTGCCAGTTAAGCTCAAAGTGCATGTTGGAAGAACCGAGTGGATTTTTACAAATTTCATTTTTAAAGCTAACACTGTACACTGCCTCTACACTTTACTGTGCTAACCATATAAAGCATTGTATTTCAGTGTAAATAATGTAGATTCAAAATAAATAACCACTATAGTAACATGAGGGAGTCTAGTTTATTTTAACGTTTCAGTTAGTGTCTCCATAACCTTAGTTTGTGTGATAGACCCCACAAGTGCTATAAAATATTGCCATGGTAACAAGAAGCCTGTTCCCGTGTAATGTTTTCACGTCGAAGACTTTTATTTTGGATTGTATTTTCCGGGTTTTCTTGTCCGTCAGGGCGTGAAGAGTTTGAGTCATTTCTGTCTTCACAGGGAAGTGTCAAGATGGCCCCGAGTGGACTAAAAGCGATCGTAAACGAGAGTAAGTTTGATTTGATTCCGCAATACGGTCTTTTAAACGCATGCTGTTCATGTAGCAGATGTCTCAGAGCTTACATAATGATATATATATATATACAGGCCTGTCAGGATGTAACTTATAATCATAGCAGCAGGTGTACAGTGAGTGCTCGATGCGTCTCAATGGACCTTCCGTGTGAAGCTGCTGAAGTTTGTGCACAAACAACTTCAACAATGTTTAACGACTTTACTCCTCAGAAATGTCATTTGTGTTAATGGAAGGGACAATAGACTTGTTCTTGCACCGCATTATTTAATATATTGTGGTCTTGTGACCACAATATATTAAATATATTCTCACGCCGGACACAATAAAAACACAGGAAATGTCACTTTTTATTTTTTTTTTACTATTTAGACCGTGCACAACACCCTTCACACTATTAATATTGTTGCATTATTACAATATTAATTATTATTACATTTCACCAGACCTGTATTTTGTTCCCATTTATCATAAGCGGCTGTTTGACAAGATTTCGACTCTTCTTTCTTGCCGAATTTGACAATATGTGACCCTGGACCACAAAACCAGTCATAATGGTCAGTTTTTTTAAAATTGAGATTTATACACCACCTGAAAGCTGAATAAATAAGCCTCCCATTGATGTATGGTTTGTTAGGATAGGACAATATTTGGTCGAGATCTGGAAAATCTGGAATCTGAGGGTGCGAAAAAAAATCTAAATATTGAGAAAATCGCCTTTAAAGTCCTTAGCAATGCATATTACTAATCAAAAATTAAGTTTTAATATATTTACAGTAGGAAATTGACTAAATATCTTTACTTCTGATCTTTACTTAATATCCGAATGATTTTTGGCATAAAAAAAGAAGAATTATAATTTTGACCCATACAATGTATTGTTGGCTGTTGCTACAAATATACATGTGCTACTTATGTCTGCTTTTGTGCTCCAGGGTCACAAAACTGCAACTATTTGGATTCGAAATAGAATCGAATGGAGGCTCATGCACAATAAAAACAATCACGTTTGTGAAATCTATCTATCTATCTATCTAATCTGACCATTTCTATCTATCTATCTATTAGGGCTGTGCCATATATCGAAATTATCGAAATATCGCAAAAGTATATATCGCAATATGCATATTGCTACAGCTTGCAATATTTGACAAAGAGAACAAAAGACAAAGAGAAAATCACTCACTGCTCTTACCTAAATAACTTTTTTAGCTTAAATAAGAATCAGTGCATATCGAATTCATAGAGTAAATACTAAGCAGAGTTGTATTTTTCCCTTTTATTATTCAGTTCTTAAACTCATGTTAAAGGATTACACTAATGTTTAAAGGAAATTTATGTACTGCTCGAGTTCAAACACTACGTCAAGTTTCAGAAGTTTTGTAGGGGTGCGTTCTTATTAGATCAGAATCGGAAAGAGCCTTATTCACCATAAGTGGGTGCAAACACAGGAATTGTTGGTGGTTTTTCAGAACTCTTGGGAACATACAATTAACCATATAGGACAAACTATAGTTATAGAAGTTCGCGAACGAATCCGCAAAACAGCTGAGTAAAACGGTTTTTTCAGTGAGCATGTGGCACTTTAAGCATTATCGTATCGCATATCGCATTATTTAATGAGTTATCGCATTTTTCTTCAATATCGCACAGCCCTACTATCTTAGCGATCTGATCTATTATAGATCTATATAGCTATCTAATCTGCCCTATTATCTATTATATATCTATCGATCTATCTATCTATCTAGCGATCTATCTATCTATCTATCTATCTATCTATCTATCTATGTATCTATCTATCTATCTATCTAATATGTCTATCTATCGATAGATCGATCTAGATAGCTAGCGATCTATCGATCTAAGTATTGACCCGCTATCGATATATGCTATTATCTTCTATCATATAGCTATCTTCTATCTATTATGATCTATTACCTATCTATTATCTATCTATCTACTATCTGATCTAACTGACCAGTATCTATGTCTATTTATCTATCTATCTATCTAGCTAGCTATCTATCTATCTATCTATCTAATCTGACCATATCTATCTATCGATCTATCTATATAATCGACCATATATCTATCGATTTATTCTATTCTTTCGATCTATCTATCTATCGATCTAATTGCCATATCTATCGATCTCTTCTTTCTTGACGAATTTACTATTTGTGACCCTGGACCACAAGACCAGTCATAAGGGTCTATTTTTTTGAAATTGAGATTTATACACCACCTGAAAGCTGAATAAATAAGCCTCCATTGATGTATGGTTTTTTAGGATAGAACAATATTTGGTCGGATCTGGAAAATCTGGAATTGAGGGGTAAGGTGCGAAAAAAAAAAAAATATAAATATTGAGGAACAATCGCCTTTAAAAGGCCTTAGCAATGCATAGACGAATCAAAAATTAAGGTTTTAATATATACAGGTAGGACAAATTGACCTAAATATCTTTTACTCTGATTACTTAATATCCTAAGAATTTTTGGCATAAAAAAAAATTGCTAATTTTGACCAATATAGTGTATTGTTGGCTGTTGCTACAAATATACATGTGCTACTTATGTCTGCTTTTGTGCTCCAGGGTCACAAAACTGCAACTATTTGGATTCGAAATAGAATCGAATGGAGGCTCATGCACAATAAAAACAATCACGTTGTGAAATCTATCTATCATCTATCTAATCTGACCATTCTATCTATCTATTATTAGGGCTGTGCCATATATCGGAAATTATCGAAAATCGAAAATGTACATATCGCAATATGCATATCGCTACAGCTTGAAATATTTGGGGCCATGAACAAAAGACGAAGAGAAAATCACTCACTGCTCTTACTTAAATAACTTTTGTAGCTTAAATAAGAATCAGTGCATATTGAACTCAAAGAGTAAATACTAAGCAGTGTTTATTTTTTTCTCCTTTTTATTATTCAGTTCCTAAACTCATGTTAAAATGATTACACTAATGTTAAAATGACATTTTTTATGTAATGCTTCTAGTAAAGTTCCTAAACTACCGTTCACTTTCAGAAGTTGTTATAGGGGTGCTTTCTTATTATAATCAAAATCAGAATGAGCTTTATTCACCACAAGTGTGCGCAAACACAAGGAATTTGCAGTGGTTTTATAGGAGCTCTTAACATACAAATAACCATATATATATGACACAATATAGTTATAGAAGTTCACAGAACTGACTCCGCAACAACTGAGTAAAACTGTTTCATCTGAGCATGTGGCACTTTAAGCATTATCGTATCGCATATCGAATATCGCATGATTTAATGAGTTAGCGCATTTTTCTTCAATATCGACAGCCCTACTATCTTATTATCTATTATCATATCTCTATTATCTATCTATCTATCTATCCATATATCTATCTCTCGGACCATTTATATCTATCTATCTATCTAATCTGACCATATCTATCTATCTAATCTGACCATATCTATCAATCTATCAATCTATCAATGGACCATATAATCTATCATCATCTAATCTGACCATATTATCTATCTAATCTGACCATATCTACTATCTATCTATCTTATCTATAATCTAATCTTAATCGGACCTATCATCTATGCTATCTAATCTAATCTGACCATATTCATCTATCTAATCTGACCATATCTATTCTATCTATATATCATCTATTAGCTATCATTATAATACTGACAATAATCTATCTATCTATTATCTAATCTGGGACATAGCTATCTCATCTAATCTGACCATATCTTCTATTATATCTACTATCGATCTATCTATCTATCTAATTGACCTATTATCATATATCTATTATCTATCTGCCATATCTATCTATCTATCTATCTATCTATCTAATCGCCAGGATCTATCTATATATCTAATATATATATCTATCTATTATCTATCTACTATCTATCTAATATGACAGATCTATCTATCTATCTATCTATCAACCTATCTATCTATCTATCTATCTAATCTGACCATATCTATCTACCTATCTATCTAATCTGACCATATCTATCTATCTATCTATCTATTTGTCTATCTATCTATCTGTCTGTCTGATTATCGATCTATCTATCTATCTATCTAGCTATCTATCTATCTATCTATCTAATCTGACCATATTATCTAATCTATCTATCATCTATCTCTTATGATCTATTAGTTACATATCATCTATCTATCCTATCATCTATCTATCTATCTATCATATATCATCTGACTATTTCTATCTATCTATCTATATATCTATCTATCTATCTATTATCTATCTAGCTATCTATATATCTATATGACCCATATCTATCTATCTATCTATTATCTAGACGATATATCTATATTAATCGGACAATATCTAATCTATCTTCTATCTAATCTGACCATATCTACTATCTATCTATCAATATGAACCAATCTATCTTCTATCTCATCTGGACCATATCTATTATCTTATCTATCTATCGATCTATCTATCTATCTATCTTATTAAGCTATCTATCTGACCATATCTATCTATCTATCTATCTATCTATTATCTATCTATCTATCTATATATATACATACACACACACCTATCTATCTATCTATCTATCATTATTTTCTATATATATATCTATCATCTAATGGTGACCATATATATATATAGATCTATCTATCTAGCTATCTATCGATCTATCTATCGTTCTATCTATCTATCATTCTATCTATCTATATATCTGTCTATCATCTATTATTCTATCATCTATTATCTATCTATCTATCAATTTGACCATATATATCTATATATCTATCTATCTATCTATCTATCTATCTAATTGACCATATCGATCGATCTATCTATATATCGATCTAATTCTATTCTAATCTGACCATATCTATCTATGATATTAATTGAACATATCTATCTATTATTCTCATCATTATCTAAATCGACCATATCTATCTATCTATTATCTTTATCTTTATCTATCTATCTATCTAATCGGACCAATCTATATCTATCTATCTAAGTCTGAACAGAGCGATCTATCTATATATCGATCTATCTATCTATCTATCTATCGATCTTATCTGTCTGTCTGTCTATCTATCTATATATCTATCTATCTATCATCTATCTATCTATCTATCTAATAATCTGACCATATCTATTCTATCTATCTAATTATTATTATCTATCTCGCTATCTATCTAATCTAATTGGACCATATCTATCTATCTATCTATCTTATTATATATCTATCTATCGATTATCATCTATCTATCTATCTATCTAATTGACCCTATCTAGCTATATATCTATCTAATCCTGACCATATCTCTATATAATTGACCATATCGAATCTAATCTATCCTCTTATCAGCGAATCTGACCAGATCTATCTATCTATCTATCTAATCTGACCATATCTATCTATCTATCTATCTAATATTATCTATCTATCTATCTATCTATATATCTTCAGTCTGATTCTATCTATCTACCTATCAATCTATATATCTATCTATCTATTCTTATTATCTATCTATCTATCTATCTATATTTCTGTCTGTCTGTCTATCTATCCATCGATCTATCTATCTATCTATCCATCCATAATCTATCTATCTATCTATCTATCAACCTATCTATCTATCTATCTATCTATATATCTATAATCTGACTCTATCTATCTATCTATCTATCTATATCGATCTATCTATCTATCTATCTATCATCTATCTATATATCTGTCTGTCTGTCATCTATCTATCTATATCTATCTATCTATCTATCTTTCTCTCTATCTATCTATCTATCTATCTATCTACTTATATCTATCTATCTATCTAAATCTCATTGACCATATCTATTATCATATATCTATATATCTATGCTAGCTATCTATCTAATCGACCATATCTATTATCTATCTATCTAATCTGACCATCTAATCTATATATCTATCTATCGATCTATCTATCTATCTATCTATCTAATCTGACCATATCTATCAATCTATCAATCTATCTATCTATCTATCTAATCTGACCATATCTATCTATCTATCTATCTAATATTAATATGGCACCATATCCTATCATCGATCTATTATATATCTATCGATCCTTTCTATCTATCTATCTATGATCATCTATCTCTATATCTAATCGGCAAGATCTATCTTATATCTATCTATTATCATCTATCTAATCTGCCCATATCTTCTATCTTCTATCTCATCAGCTAATCTATCTATCTATCTAATATGAAATATCTATCTATCGATTATCTATCTTCATATATATATCTTCTAATCTGACCAGATAGATCTATCTCTATTAGCCTTATCTATCTATATCTATCTATCTATCTATTCTACCTATATATCTATCTATCTATCTATATATCTAATCTGACCATTTCTCTATCTATCTATCATCTATCTATCTAACTATCATCTATCTATCTATCATCTATATCATCTATCTATCTAATCGACAATCTATATATTATATATTCTATATCTATCTATCTATCGATCTATCTATATATCTATCTATCTAATCTGACATCTCTATTCTATCTATCTATCCTATTAATATATATCTTATATCTTCTCTATCTACTATCTAATCTGACCATATGTCTATATATCTATCTATCTATCTATCTGATCTATCAATCGAGCTATTCGCCCCCCATTAATTTCTGACCATATCTATCATCTGATGAATCGACCATAATCTATCTATCTATCTATTAATCTGACCATATCTATTATACTTCGATCATCTATATATCTATATATCTAATCTGACCTATCTATCATATAGCTGTCTATCTAGCTAGCTTCTATCTATCTATTATCGACTATAGAATAGGACCTATCGATCTATCTATCTATCTATCATTATCTATCTATCTATCTAATTGACCTAGCTATCATATCGATCAATCTAGCCAGATCTTATTATCGCTCTATTATATATGATCTATCTATCTCTAATCTGACATATCTATTATCTATCGGTAGATATATCTCGCTATCTCTCTATTATCTGCATTGATCTCATCGAGTCTATTATTAGCTATATAATTGACCATATCTATCGATCTCTCGAGCATCTTTGACCCAATCCTATCTATCTCTTATATTAGTATATCTATTATTGACCATATCTTAATATCTATCTATCTGACTATTTTTATCTATCTATCTGTCTATCTATCTAATCTGACCATATCTATCGATATATCTCTCTAAGTTATCTATCTATCTATCGTCTATCTTAGGTCTATCTAGTCTATCTATCTATCATAAGTCGGACCATATCTATCTATCTAGTCTATCCTATCGATATACTAAACGGGACTACGCAAGGTCTTCTGGATATCTATATATTACTCTGACCATATATATCTTATCTATCTATAAGTATCATATATCATTACCTATCTATCTCGCTATATATCTATATCTGAATTATCTATCTATCTACTTTCCTATCTAATGCTGACGACTATATAATCTATCTGTCATATATATCGATCGATCTATATATCTAATTATCTAATCTGACCCATATTCTATCTATCTATCTATAATTACTATCTATCTATCTATATAATCTGACATATCTATCTATCTATCTATATAGATTGGACCATACTATCTTCGATCTACGATCTATCTAATATGACCATATCTTCTATCTATAATCTATCATTATCTATTTATCTATATATCTATTAATATATCTAATTGAACTAGCTATCTATCTATTAATCGGACCACTATCTACTCTATCATCTATCTATCTTCTATCTAATCTGACCATATATATTCTATATATCTTATTATCACTATCTATATATCGATTATCTATCTAATCTGCCCATCTCTATCTATCTATCTATATATCTATCTATCTAATCTATTATCTACCAGATGCTATCCTATTATCTAATCTGGACCATATTATCTATATATGCTACTTATTCTATATATCTATATAGATATTATCTATCGATCTATCGTACCTATCATCTAATCGGACCATATATATATATTAATCTTCCTACCTATCTATCTACTATCTAATCTGAACCAATATAGCTATCTATCTATCTACGATCGAATCTATATGGACCATATCTAGTCTATCTTCTATCTAATCTACCTAGTCTATTCTATGGACCATTTTTCCATCTATCTATTATCTATCTCTCTATATATAGAGTTATCTATCTAATCTTGTAGATTCGGAGCTCATATATATCTAATTGACATTTCTATGTATATTATTAAAATCTATCTATCTATCTATTATCTATTATCTATCTAATTGGACATCTCTATCTAGGGCTATCTAACATCTGACACATATCTAGATAATCTATCTATCTATCTATTATCTCTCTCTCTATTATCTATCTATGTATTTATTATCTGTCTATCTGTCTATCTATCTAATCTGACCATATCTATCTACTATCTATCTATCTTACCTATATCATGATGACCATATCCATCTATATAGCATCTATCATTATCGATCTACTAATCCTATCTAAATCTGGACCATATCTATCTATCTATCTATCCATCTATCCATCTATCCATCTATCTATCTGTCTATCTGTCTATCTAATCTATCCATCCATCCATCCATTATCTATCTATCTATCTATCTATCTATCTATCTATCTATTATATCTATCTATCTATCTACCTATCTATCTAATCTGACCATTTCTATCTATCTATCTATCTATCTATCTAATAACTGCATACTATCTGTCTACTATCTAATCTGCCCAGATCTATCTCTACTACTCTTACATCTATCTATCTATCTACCTATCGATCTTTCTATCTATCTACCTATCTATCTATCTATATATCTATCTATCTATCTATCTATCTATCTATCTATCTATCTATCTATCTATCTACCTACCTATCTATCTAATCTGACCATTTGTATCTATCTATCTATCTATCTATCTATCTACTCTAAATAACTTTTATTAACCAGGGATGTAATTTCGAGAACCAAATCTTAATATTAGTCATTTATTTATTTCTGGTAGTCCTCGTTCTAAAGCAAATACCCCAGAAAGATATTTAACATGCTTAAAAAAACTAAAGCTCATCACCATAAGGCTCAACATCATTGTAAATGCCATAACAAACTGCTTTTTCAAATTTGTACTGCATTAAACACGATAGCTGATGCCGATGTTCTCTAACTACATTGTTGATCTCATTTGTCTGCAGAAATCCTCAGCGGTGTCATCAAGAGTGTGAAGAAAGATGGGGAATGGAAGGTAATATTGGTACAGCAGAGTGAAGTTTTCTTCTTTTCATTCTGATTCCACGTCATTCGGTGTATCGTTGTTGTGTGTATTTAGGTGCTCATCGTGGATCACATCAGTATGCGGATTCTGTCCTCTTGCTGTAAAATGTCTGACATCATGGCAGAAGGCATTACAAGTGAGTATATTTCTTCTTCTTTTTTCTTTCACAGGTTCAGTATGTGGTAGTGTGATTCTCACAAGGTTTCACTGTGAAACACTTTTCATTATAAAGATGCCACTGAAGTGTGAAAGGTGTTTTTTTTTTTTTAACTAGGCTGTTAGCGGTTGCAAATTTTCCACTGATTTTTATTGCAAAATGTGTCAGTGTTAACCTTCACTGGTTGGCCCATGAACCATTAGGACAAATCTTGAATTAAGAAAACAAGATGTGAGCTGTCCTGTTTCCTTCACAGTTGTGGAGGACATTAGTAAGCGGAGGGAGCCGATCCCTAGTCTGGAGGCCATTTACCTCATCTCCCCTTTGCCAAAAGTGAGCGCTCTTTACTACACACATCTCACAGTTGAGGTGTTAATATAATGTCTAGTGTTGTTAAAAATTCTCTTGAAATATATTTTCGTTAACACTCATTGTCTTAAGTATGTTAAAATCATTTCAGTTATCTCATATCTGTTTTTCCAGTCAATTCAATCTCTAATTGGTGATTTCAAAGACGCAGCCTTCACATACAAAGCGGCACACATCTTCTTTACGGACAGTAAGACAGTTGATGTTTTTATTTTGAAGACAGTCCATCATGGTTGCCTAATGTGCATGAACTGGATTTGTGGAGTTATTGTATCTCTGTTCATCCTGCATTCAGCTTGTCCTGATGGGCTTTTTGCTGAGCTTGGGAGGTCAAGGGTTGGCAAGGTCATCAAAACCCTGAAGGAAGTCAATGTGGCTTTCATACCATATGAGTCGCAGGTGCGTGGTAGCATTGCAAGCACACAGAGGTGTAAAGAGTTCCTAAAAACCATACTTGAGTAAAAGTACAGATACCTTACAGTGAAAATTACTCCACTACACGTTACAAGTCACCAATTCCAAAACAACTTGAGTAAAAGTCTTAGAGTATCTGATTTTAACAGTACTTAAGTATTTTACTTATACTAAATATAACGGACTACAAACTGACTGCAAACACCACTGGAGACAGGAAGTGACATAAAAGTCCAGGGCAAGGCCCAGAGAGCATGAACCAAAACACGAAAGAGGTGATTGTAGCAGAGAGAGCAATCACATGTATTTTCTAAAACCAAAATAAAACTGAACACCTCAAAATTACAAAAAAATAAGGTCTCTTCAGTATAATGGATACACCCAAATAATGTAAGTAAAACTTACACGCTCAAGCCTGTGCTTGCCTGGATGTGCTGGTTTGGGCCTCGCACGGCGGCTGCATCGTGAACATGTCCTATCTCATTTTATAGGGTAAAAACACCTTGATTCACAAAACGTGCATAAGATAGGAAGAAGTACGTAGGAGTACCACATAAAAAGGTAAGACTTGTTGAAAATGATTTGGGTGAGTAAGGGCAAAAACGCACAAGATGGCAGTACTTTCAGTGATCGGTAATAGGCCATTACGTCTTTTGCAGCAGGAAATAAACTGCGCAGAAAAAGATAGGTCACTGCTAAATGGTAATGTGTAACTCAACATCATTTCAAATGTCGTGGAGTAGAGAGTAAAAGTTGCTTAATGATCCTTTGATGAACGTCGGTACTACAACTACAAAGAGCCACCAAAAAGATACTCAAGTACAATAACTAATTACATTTACTCCACTACTTTACACCTCTGCAAGCACTAGAGTAAATACATCAAAGGTTTGGGGAGGCGGATTAAACTGTTTTAATGTTTTGTGAAAGTCCTCTCGGGCTCACCAAGGCTGCATTGGATCAAAGAAACAGCAGGAACATTGCTGAACTATTGATCATATAAAGGAATAACAGATTTCAGGTGTATATACTTTAAAATGTAATTTATTACTTTGATGCAAAGCTGAATTTTCAGCGATATCATTATTTAGTGGTAACATGATACTTCAGGAATCATTCGATATGCAGATTTGGATTTCAAAAAAAAGGGGGGAAATATTCTTATCAATTTTGAAAGAGACGATATAGTGCGGAGCTGTGTTTTGGTGTGTGGGAGAATATGTACCTTTTTTTGTTGTTAGGATTCTGTGAATAGAGAAGGTGGAACAGTTCTGCCCAGGCGCAATATAGTATACTAGAATATATATATATGTCTTTACTGATACTTTTTTTTATCAATTTAATGCATCCTTGCTGAATAAAAGTATTTATTTCTTAAAAAAAAAAATCTTGCTGACCCCAATTGTTTGAATGTGATGTGAGTTTTGCATGAGGTTTTACATTGTCTTAAAAAATACAAATCTAGTTGTTTCTGACACGCTTTGTTTTTGTTGCAGGTGTTTACTCTGGACAACCCCAGTTCCTTCCACACTTTCTACAGCCCAACTCAGACTAATCTAGATGACAGGACCAAGATGATGGAGGCCATGGCCGAGCAGATCGCCACACTCTGTGACACACTGAAGGAATACCCAGCCATTCGCTGCCGCCAGTACTGACGCTCCTTCACTCTCAGTTCGCACGTGCACTTGCCAGTACTTGTAGTTTCCAGGTGTAATATGATTTGTTTGAAGTGTAAACCAAATATGTTTCTCTAAGGGGCCCAAAGGAGAATTTCACCCTGGCTGAGATGGTGATGGACCGTCTAAATGCACCTCAACAAGGCAGACCACTCCCGTTTTTTTTTATTTTTTGGGGGGGGGGAGAGGTGAGATGTTGGGATATTTATGATGCACTAATAGTTTTATTGTATTTTTCTATCTTGTCACACATATACATCAAACTTTCTTCCGTTTCTTCAATTTAAATGGACACTTCTTAACTGCTGTATCATTTCTTACTCTGTTTTCTGGACTATTTTCTCTTCTCTCTGTTTTTTTCCCCTCTTCTCGTCTGTCAGCTGATATTCTCCTGAGCTTCAGGTGGGTGTCAATGCAAATCTTGTTTTTGTTTTTTTGTCATGCTCTGCTGGATCTATGTTCTTACTTTCTTTTGACTTCTAACCTCTCTTCTGTTTTCCCTCGGATCCTTCCTTTCATTTGCTGAACTTTCAGAATATTCGTCAGTTCTTCAGCTGCAGTTACCAGAGCTTGTTCCAATCAGCTTTAGTAAAATAAATTGCAATAGAAAAATAAAGTAGATAAATGATCAATAAAAATAGTCCCTTAAAACCCCCAGTGAACAAGCCTAAGGTGACAGAAGTGAAAGAGAAGGCCCTAGGATGTCTAAGTAGATGAGGGAGGAACCAAGACTCATCTGGGGAGGGTCTCCTCCCCGGGCTGACACCAGACATTGCGTTAACCAAAACATTTCCAGTTTGTTTGAGTATAAAAAATGTCACTGGACAGTTGGACTTTTTTAAGAATTGTAACGTAATATAGTTATTATCCAACCTGTTTGGTCATAAAAAGCTGGTGACACCTGTCATTAAAACAACAACAACACCACACTATGGGTACTTCTTCTCATTGGTGACATTTCTTAAAGACTAATTTCTTAAAGAATTTAGTGACAATGTCTGTTGATTATTTTGTGATCTATGCTGTTTATAAACATATGCAGGAAAAAAACAACTACATTTTAATTTTGTTTTAGGAATAACAAAACACAAAAGTGTATATTTGAATAAAATACAACATATGTTTCATGGCTGGTGAGCTAATTTTGGACCCTAGAATCACTAAGATTTCTTTTATTTTCTTTAAAAGAGATTGATACTCAGCAATAATGCATTAAAGTGATCCAAAGTGACAGTAAAGACATTTGTAATGTTACAAAAAATTTCAAGTAAATGCTGTTCATTTGAACTTTCAATTCTTCAGAGGATCCTAGAAAATTTCTACAAAAAACACACACACACATATAACTGTTTTCAACAGATAATAATACAAATGTTTTTTTGAGCAGCAAATCTGCATATTAGAATAAAGGATCATGTGACACTGAAGGCTGGAGTAATGATGCTGAGAGAATTCAGCTTTACATTACAGGAATAAATTACTTTTTAAAATATAATAAAATAGAAAATTATTTTAAAGTGTAATAATATTGCACAATATTACTGTTTTTCCCTGTGATTTTCAACATATAAATGTAGGCTTAATGAGCATGAGAGACCTCTTACAAAAATGTTTAAAAAAATCTTACCAACCTCAAACTGTTAAGCGGTATTATACATTAAAATGAGAAATCAAAAAATATTTGTAGAAGATATTGGCTCTATATAGTAAAAGTGACAGACAAGCTTATTAAGCAGACGTCTAATTACGTTTGACATTGAAACCCGTCTAACACACTGGTTTGTTGGTTCTTAAAAAAATCCTCACTTGAAGGAACTATAATTGCAATTTTTCTTCCTGGACAGGGCACGGATAAAGCTCGCTCCCAGCTGCTTATAGTGGACCGTGGATATGATCCCATCTCTCCAATCCTGCATGAGCTGACCTTTCAGGCTATGACCTACGATCTGCTAGACATCGAACAAGACATTTACAGGTGTGTGTGCTTGTCTGCTTTCCCAGAGATGTCTTTAGTTCCTATCATAATAAAACAAAAGGGTCCATTTTACACTGGTTGTGACCAGTTAGTCTGAGCAGTGGTGTATGAAATCATTACTGGTAGTCTATGAATTGTTGCTTATTGTTGGCAGGTATCAGACGACAGGGATCGGAGAGGCTCGAGAGAAGGAAGTGTTGCTGGACGAGGACGATGAGCTGTGGGTGCAGCTGCGGCACATGCACATAGCAGACGTCACCAAGTAAGAGCAGCTCAGCCTTCACGTCTCCCGCCTCTCTGCTGGCCTTCTGTGCTGATATCTTCTGCTCTGTTTCAGGAAGGTGACGGAGCTGCTACGCACCTTCTGTGAGAGTAAGAGGATGAACACAGACAAGGTACACACACATTCTCTGACGTCACGCTACACGTCATCAGATGTGTCGGTGTCATACAGAAGTTCAGATTTGTTTGCGATGACAATTAAAAACGGAGCTTCTTATGGTGCTTTATGGTTTAACCCTTTAAGCACACATTTAACAATCAACACTTCTAATGGGCACGTCTAATTCAAGTTTGATGAAAAACAACAAAGAAATTAAAAGTTTTGTTCCTAATTCATACTCCTTCATCCCTCAGGCCAACGTTAAAGATCTGTCTCAGATGCTGAAGAAGATGCCACAGTACCAGAAAGAACTAAGCCTGGTACGACTTCTCGCACAACTCCTCTTCCTTTTCCCCTTCAAGTGTTAATCTCAAGGTGTCTTAAACTTTTTGTTTGTGTTCTTGACAGTACTCCACCCATCTGAACCTCGCTGATGCCTGCATGAAGAAGTTCAAGAGCTTATTAGACAAGCTTTGTGAGGTGGAACAGGTCAGTGCTTCCTGGTTTGGATTCAGACCAGATTTGATCACTTCTGAAGCATTGTATTAAGCAGTATTATTTCATTTTATGAATTTGCATATGCTCAATATCTTTAAAACACAATTTATACTGTTTATGGGTTGATTTCAGAGGGTCCGTAACTATCTTTCCTTATGTCTAAGCTTCTTATTGTAAATGTATGCAACAGCTTGCGTGCTGAACTTTGACCTGTTGACATAAAATAATGCACAGGAAGCTGTTGCATAATCTTTGAAAGTACCAACAGCATGGTACAGCCATCTCCCTGTTTTATCTATAGCAGATGGAGGGTTTTAACTAAGTGCATTGCTCTGTGTGGCTCATGTTTATAACCAGCTGGTAACGACTGGACATGACTGCAGCTGATGCAGTTCTTTACGTGCCATATTTCTAGCACTTTGAGGTCTGTTGATGGATAATCTCAACTACTTCCTATTTTGATAGACTCACATGCGTATGACTTAAATGCGCATGTGATTACTTAGTACTTATTTTATGTAATTGTTATGTAAATATCTACCTCAACATCTGCCTCTGACTAATGGCTGTGAAGTTCCAGGTTTTTTAATAAAATAAATAATTTTTTAAAATGTAATAAATTACAAACAAAAAATTTCACACCATTAATGGTTATGTTTTGGATATGTCTTACAGGGCAGTAAAATATTACATGTATAATCCCGCTTCCTTTGAATAATTCTGTTATCACTAAGTTTAGTTTTTTAGTTGTCTCCATTAATTTGTACGATTTTTAATCCCAAGTCGTTTAAAAACTGTTTTGTTGTAAAAACAAATGGGGCAAAATAAATGTTGGAATAGAGATTTAGTGTCAGGATTTTTGGTTTCTCATTGGACGTTTCATACCTGAATCCTTTGGATGTGTTAATTTATAAGCAGCACCACTGCTCTATTTAAACATTAATTAATAAGAAGAACAATGTTGCATTTTACTATTGATGTAAACGATTAATCGCGATTAATCACATCCAAAATACAAGTTTTTGTTTACTTCATATATGTGTGTGTGTACTATGTATATTAATTTTGCATATATAAATACACACATGCATGCATATATTTAAGAAAAATATATTATGTTTATATATATGAAATATATTAATATATAATTATTCTTAACTATTACAGTAATATATAAATGTAACATATTTTTCTTAAATATATATATGCATGTTTTTGTATTTATATATACATAATAAATATACACTGTACACATACATATATTATGTAAACAAAAACTTTTATTTTGGATGCGATTAATCGCGATTAATCGGTTGACAGCACTAATTTTTACAGATTTTTTTAGTCAAATAAATACACATTAGCACATTTTGCTAGAATGAACACCACAGTGTTGGATTTTGTCAGACCATATCTGTATGATATGACTGGAGCCTCCATTGCTTCAGAGTCTGAACACTCGTATCAGTGTGAGATTATGAATTTTAGAACTTTAGAATCTCTGCTCAAGAAGGCACATTGTTTGAGGGATCATTCACGACCTTCAAAAACGGTGTACAATGAAGTATAATGAATTTAAATAATCAATAAACCTTTCCTCTAGGACTTGGCCATGGGATCAGATGCTGAGGGGGAACAGATCAAAGACGCTATGAAGAGTATCGTCCCTGTTCTGCTCAACACCGAGATCGAACCCTATGACAAAATCCGCATCATACTGCTGTACATTTTCCATAAGAAGAAGGGTATGAACACTTGCATTTATGCATGACTTAATTTAAGACTGCTTAATGAATTAAACAGAAGTGATTCATCCATACACACAGGCATTGGTGAAGAGAACCTCACAAAACTCATCCAGCACGCAAACGTGCAGCAGGACAAGAACATTATCACCAACCTGCAGCACCTGGGCTGCCCCATCATTACTGGGGTAAGATGAGATGCTCAGATGTCTGAGGACGGGCCCAGATGCAATCTGTAGATGTCTTTCGTTATTTCCTTATGTCTTTCCTTTCCTTCTTCATGAACATCTGGAGTCATACTGATTTTCTTCATAGGAAATAACTGTCCAGGCTCCTGTGTGGGCCTAAAGATCAATGCGTTATCAAATTACTAACGTATTCTCTGTCTTGTCTTTCAGGGCGCTAATGCTGGTAAGACTCTGTCTGACAGGAAGGAGCGCACAGAATCCACGTATCAGCTCTCCCGGTGGACACCCACCCTTAAAGATGTGATGGAGGTCAGGAAACACTGCCAGTAATAGTTTTATGATCATGTAAGAATGCAATTATTCTCATTTAAATTCCTTTGGCTGTGCAGAATATCATTGATGACAAGTGTGACAGGAAGCAGTGGCCGTTCCTGTCTGAGCCCGCCCCCATCACCACCACAACCACTACAGTCAGGTACCAGCGCTGCCCACAGCCGTACAGACGCTAGAGACATTAGTGATTGAACGGATTTATTACACATTATAATGCAGCTTTTGTATTGGCAGTTTCTATATGTGACGAGTGGGGTCGGGGCCGAGAGCCGTGGGAACGGAGCGAGGCCGGTGGAGTAAAAGGGAGGAGTGACGACAGTGTCGGAGGAGAGAGGACCAGGCCTGGAGTTTCTCCTCCGACACTGTCATCACTCCTCCCTTTTATCCTTCCGGAGCTCCTCCGTGGGACTCGAGACCGGTGAGTGGTCCAGGTGTCGCTCATAATCAATTACTCCACCGGCCTCGCTCCTTTCCCACGGTCTTGGCCCCGCCCCCACTCGTCACACTAGAATTTTAGAGTAAAACAGTCAGCTGACCTGACATATTGAATAAATTGATAACTATGAAAACAAAAACTGTTTTTTTTACAACTGATTTACATGGTACATAAGATTGGGAAAAGTATAATTCAAGTGCTTGCCTTCATTGGAATTATCACTATATTAATATCCAAATAATTAAATATTTATAACTCAATTTGAAGGTTTTTGATTTAATAGTTTCATACATTTTTACAACTGAACTTAAAAAAGTACAGCTGTATCCATGAAAAACTATGAGTACATAACTGAGTAAATACTGGTAGTATCACTCACTGTTTTGTTTTGTTTGGCTTTGATTTACTTTTTGTTATGTTATGTTGTGTTGTGTTGTTATGTTATGTTATGTTATATTTTTGTTATTTGTTGTGTTTTGTTTTCACCTCAATGGTACCAGGATCTCCATATACAAATTTAACTAGCTTACAATCCCTACACAATTGTTTTTTTTGTTTTATTTGGCTTTGATTTACTTTGTTTTATGTTATGTTATGTTATGTTGTTTATTTTATTTTATTATATTTTTTGTTTTATTTTGTTTTGTTTTCACGTCAATGGTCCCAGGATCTCCATATACAAAAATTAACTATCTTACAATCCCTACACACAATCTGAGTTGAAACAGGAGACATCAGAGAAAGAAATGAAAAAATATAAAAATATATGCATAAATTAATAAAGCAAAAATAAAAATGTATACATATAAATAAAGATATAATAGTACATGAAATAAATCATTTGCTTCATTAAGAAAGTCCAACACAATTTGGTTTTAAAACAAAGACCAAAAAAAATCAATAAAGCATGATATTTCTTAATTCACACAAAAACAATATTTAGGTTGAATTAGATTTTTGGGGACATGCAAATATACTGATATTCCAATGAAAAGCAAACATCATTAATGTTTTATTTTAGAATTCTTTTGCATTACTAATTGAACAGACTCAAACAATGTGGCTAATTTTATTACCTTTTTAAAATTATATTAGTATTAAGTATATGGATACACACAGAACACAAATTAAGAATGAACCATGAACAGAATCTTTTTTGCTCTAAACTGTTGAGGTTTCAAAGCTACAAACGACGCACTACTTTGCATGTGGTCTGACGTTACTGTCGAATCCTATTGCAGCAGCGCACGGTTTGGACACTGGCACAAAAACAAGTCTGCCACAGAGTACCGCAGCGGCCCGCGCCTCATCATCTTTGTGATTGGTGGCGTGACGCATTCAGAGATACGCTGTGCTTATGAGGTGACCCGGGCCACCGAGGGCAAATGGGAGGTTCTGATTGGTGAGAAGAGTTGACAACACAGCGTATTACGTAGTTTAAAGCACAGCATTTAGTGTTTTCAGAGTTGTTTAAAATGTCAAATATCATTTTCTTCTGCAGGATCGTCTCACATTCTTACTCCAACCAACTTTCTGAATGACCTGAAGAATTTGGACCAGCCTGCACCTGTTTAGCAGTACATCGCTGAAGAGATCGATCCCTCTGAACTCATGTGAAGCCTGAGACTCTGAAGTAGTGATTCTCTCAAATGACCAGTAAAAAGACACATTTTAGATCTTGCTTACTAATTATTTGCTGTCTTTTAAAGTAGTCATTTTAATTACGCAAGTTAAGCTGGTGGTATATGTATGTATATATATATTAAAGCTGTTGAAGACTGATGTTTAATTTAAAAGAAAAATGATATATATGTATGACGATATATGTGATATTATTTGAGGACCCATTTGCCAAAGGCTTATAATTGTGCAGATAAGTGGATTAAATCTTGCCTTGCATCATTTAAGAATCAGTCCTGTCAAGTTCTGATGTGATTTGAAGACCTCTTTAGACCTGCAGACTGGAACAAATGATCACAACTGGATTTCTGGTTTATCGTACTGCTACTGTAAAGCTGCACAATGTAGAAACAAACAATTTTGCAATTATTTTTTTTTTTTTTTTTTTTTTTTATATAAAGCAAAGATAAGCATGCTTATAGTACAGTTGCCTGTTTTTGATCTCCAGTCAGGGTTTTGTTATATTTTCTGCCGCTGTGTTGGTGAAGGCATCAGTATAAATGTTTTTTTTTTTGTTATTCATGCTCTGAACTTGTGCACTTTCTTCTTTTACTGTTACGTTATCACATATAGGTGGATGTGGTTGACTGGGTATTTTTGTTTGTTGTCTATGTTAATGATTCTAAATAAATTTTGCTTATGCATCACTCCAGAAAGAGATGCTTGACTATAACAAGTTTCATCTTGCTTTCTGTTTATGATCGATATATCATATGATTGATATAGGTAGCCACTTCAAAAAATAAGGTCAGTATTTTAGTTGTAGTGTTTTTTTCAAAAAAATAGATTATTTTATTCAGCAAGGATGCATTAAATTGATTAAAAGTAACCGTATGACATTTATAATGTTACAAATACATTTATAATGTTCTATTTCAAATGCTGTCAAAAAATCTATACATTTTGATCCTGAAAAAAGGTATCACAGTTCCTACAAAAATATTTATAGAATAATGTTGGAACATCGATTGTAATAACGTTTCTAGAGCAGCAAATCAGCATATTAGAATGATTTCTGAAGGATCATGTGACACTGAAGACTGAAGTAATGATGCTGAAAATTCAGCTTTGCATCACAGGAATAAATTACATGCTGAGATATATTCTAATAGAAAACACTTATTTTAAATTGTAATAATATTTCACAATATGACTGTTTTATTGTATTTTTGATCAAATAAATGCAGTCTTTTAACTTTAACAATCTTCATGGGTTGTCTAAATATGTGTACCTCTGGGTTCCCATTATGGCATTTAAAAAAAAAAAATTTATGTAATCAGTTTTGTATATTTAAAATTTTTGAATGTTTATTGTTTAAAACTGTACCCAGACAAGTTGTATAAAAGGGTTGAAAATAAATGCAAACAGCTCATACTGTTTAGTATAGTACATGTATACTTGTATACATGTAGGCTATAGTATGCTTTCTGAGGTTAACAAATCATATTTTTGTTGAAAATTAAGCACTTAATTTCACAGTTTTTCTCAAGTTCCAGGTCTGTAGCTACTATTTGCAACTGCACTTCCTGTAACTCAACTCTTGATTGAAATGTCACTCTTCCTGTACATCACGTTCATAATATTTAAGCCCATTGTCTGCTGGTTTTCAGAAATCTATTAATCGGTTCCATAGAGTTATTAACCTAAACACAAACTGATGGTGTCAGCAGGTCTCTGTGCTGAGAGATATGAATGTCACTGCTCAAATAATTGTCATCTCACATGATAAAAGATCCCGGCTGTATGATAGAGAGGATTAACTGGTTTTATCTGGGATTAAAGACGGCCCCCGTCTAGGTTTCCTAATGGGTGTGGGTTATATTCAAAGCTTAAGACCTTTTAAAAGCTCTCCATCCGTCGCTTCAGTCGAGAGAGAAGCTCGTTCACAAGTTTGTACACGAGTACGTTACTCAACCGCAGCATGACTGAAGTGTTAATACTCGTTTTGAGGAAGTATGCACTGATATTTGTATTTTAATAAGAAGAAAATCCAGATGAAGATTGTAGAATTGAAGATGACGTCTGTGGCGGACAAAATGGAGGTATTTTATACTTTTATTTTACATTTTAGGTTTAATTTCAAATAGTTTATAATTAGTTTCCTCGTATGAATCATTATGTAGGTTTACGCATATGCTGGTTTGAGCTGGGTTAAGCGGTCCTTGCTGCGTTCTGTGGTCCTTAGGTCAGACCAGTTTAGGACCAGCACGTGACCAGCTAAGGACCATCTTAAACCAGCTCAAACCAACATCCCAGCTTCAAAACATACCTAACCAGCATATGCTGTTTTTCCAACAGTCTGTTAAAAGTGAATCAAATGTGTTTGTCTTGACAGCAAGTGTCAGTCGAGCAGGACGAGTTGTTTTCCCTGGTTAGTAAAGCTCAGCGTGGAAGAATAGATGAACAGCGCTGTTCCTTGGGTCCAACAACACGCCAACAAACTCATGCCTACAGCCCAGGTCAGATACTGTGATTAAGATATGAATTCATTTACTTTCACCCTAATCTTTTAACCCTTTAACTGTCACTCACATTTTTGAACATAGACGTGAAAGTGCACGGTCCAAACTTATATTTTTAAAATTCATGAAGGAAAACATTTTGTAACATGATATTGATGTACCATCTTCATGGTATTGCAATTTAAAATGGGTTTCAAAGGATGAATTCTGAGATTTAAAGTTATCAATTGATATGTCATTTCTGATGATTTCTAAAGTGTGATAGAGAAAAAGGCAACGAAGAAGACTTTTTTTGACAAAGGTCAGAACTCATGTTACGATGTAGATTTTTGAGGTGCACACACTTGTCAAAAATGTATCTATTACTTTCCCTACATAATTTTTAACAAAAACATTGGTAAAATATCTATTTAGGAGTCTTAGACTTTTCCAACGATATAAAGTTTGTCATGATTAGATTAGGATTTAATTGTAATGTAGTGAAGTAAACGTAGGCATCCCACAGAGGGGACAGGTGACAGTTAAAGGGGGTAAAAGACACTCTTTATTAGTGAAAAAAAAAGTAAAGATTCACCATACCTAGCTACAATTGATCAAGAAGATTGTTTTTATTACATGTTTTCTAAAAATTATAGTTCAATAGACAAATGGAGGTATTTTCTAATTACATTGCATTATTTACTACATTTGCAGATCAGGAATCTGAACATTGGATAAAGCCAGGTTCATTTTGGTTTTTTTAATTGTCATATATTAGAGTAAAAGGTTGTTAAAGAGGGGATTTTTGATGTATCACTAATAAACAGGAAAAACAAAACATGTTTTTAGGAATAAAATGTTATATAAATCAGATAAATGAATGATATATGAACAAACCCCTCTGTAAAAACCTTTAGAATATATATACAGGAATAAAGCTATACAGTAGGATGCTGAAGTGGAGATTTCTGGCTCAGTGCAGGAGAAGAATCATTTTTAATTTTAAATACATGTGTTGTAATTGAAATCTACAGATGCAAATGAGTAAAGTGTAATGTGACAAATGTGCATTTTGGATGTTTTCATTTACATTTACATTTAGCAGACGCTTTTATCCAAAGCGACTTACAAATGAAGACAATAAAAGCAGTCAAAACTAGAAGTTTTCCTTCCACTAGTCGGAAAGAAGACAAGTTGAGATAGCGAAATGGTCCAAAATCTCAGCATTTACCAGTGCATGAATAAACAATTTGATATCTTGCCTTAAAAGTATTTTCTCTGCATGTTCTGCACCAGATCCAGATGATTTTTTCCAGTTCCTGGTCAATAGTCAAAGTCAACGATTAGACGACCAACGGGTGACACTGAACTCATTGCCAGGGATGGAGGCGTTCACCATCAAAGATCCAAAAGATGGAAATGTACTGAAGACAAATTTTGATCAGATTTGCAGCATGGTCAGCAAAGCTCATGTGAGTTTTCCAAGCAATATATAACACATGCTGCGAAAAAATGCTTTTTCAATGTTCTAGGTTATTATTTCAAGGGTATACTTTTTTTTTTTTTTTTTTTTTTTTTTACAACGAAAAATGCTACTTTTCATTTGAAACTGTCCTGTTTAATTCAGTGTGTTACTTTGTTTCTTTGTAATTATTAGTGAAATTTACTAGCAATTTCTGAGTGAAAATCGATCCTAGCTTTTCTTTTCTTTTTTTTATCAGTGTATATCTATAAGAAAGGTTTGAGAATGAACTTTTTGACCTGTCATGTAGAGTTTCAAGAAGCGCAACCCTCCAAAAATGAGCCTGACCCCCGGGGCCCAGGACTTTACGAGAAGATCAAGCTACAGTCCTCAAACTACTGCTGATACAGACACTTATAACACTCTCACAACCAGATCAGCCTCATTCAACCCTCTACCAGACAAGGACAGAATGGACTATGAAAGTTTTCAAGTGAGTATGAATGTTATAGTAGCCATATTTTTCTCAAAACTAACAAGTATAAAAGCCTGTTATTCTTGTTCTAAATCCATCAGCGTGAGCAGGACCAGCTGTTGTGTCTAGTTAGTCAAGCACAAAGTGGACGGATGGATGAACAACGCTGTTCAATTAACCCTTTATCACCTGGACATATGGATAACAGCCAGTCAGGTAAGTCTGTCATGTGTAATAATTGATCAAATAGCTACAAAGAGCAAATCAATCAGTGCAGTTTCTGTTCCTCTACATCCTTCAAACAGATCAAGATGCCGAGACGTTTTTTAAACTCATTGCTAGCACCCAAAATCGGCGGTTCGATGACCAGCGGGCGACGCTAAACCAGCTGCCAGAGATAAAATCGCCTCATGGTATGACTGCTCAGGATTCAGATCAGCTCTTCAGCATGGTCTCCAGAATGCAGGCGAGTAAAATGTTGAGATGTCACCTTCATCATTTAAAGGCATTATACGCTACTGTTCACACGTTTTGGGGTCAGTAAGTAATTTTTTAAAAAGAGAAATTAATACTTTTATTCAGCAAGTATGTATTATATATTGATCAAAAGTGAGAGTAAAGACATTTATAATGTTAGAAGATTTCTATTTCAAAATAATGCTGTTATTTTGAATTATTCATCTGAAAGAATCCTAAAAAGTGTAACCTGGTTTCTACAAAAAATTGCAGTATGTTTTATAAAACATTGAACTCTTCTATTTAAAAAAAAAAAACTAAACAAGGAAAATGTGATGAATGATACATCTGCCAGACTATGCACAGCTTTAACAAGGGCAAGAGGCCAAATATAGGCCAGCAAATAAAGGGGCTTATTTTAAGATGTTAATCAACATTTACTAGCGCTCCCCTGTTTCCATAATTGGTACATGCCCAGAAACAGAAACCTGGCTAGACTGTCATTAATTTAAAAGCACTCTGTGATAACGATGCACTCTTGTATTATTTTCTCTTCGGCAGGGCTCTCGGATAGATGATCAGCGCTGCTCTGCTCCCAAAATCCAGCTGGGGTCTCCTGCCCCCCCAAAGAAGTCTCATTCTCAACCCGTATCCCTGTCTGGGTCAGGCTCACCCACTAAATCATCCCAGAGATCGGGATCATTCAGCCCTGCCTCTGAGGTGAGCAGCCACACTGCACAAATCAATCCAGACAGCATCCAACTGAAGCACAGGCAATTCTGAATAAAATGTTAAAATCAATGGATAACCTTTTTATAGGTTATAAACATTATTCATAGCATAATCGTACCACTGAACGTGACAAAGATACTACAGAAATTGTATATATTTAACATTTTATATATTTTAAAATACCAGTCAGTTGAACAATTACGATTTTTTAAATGTTTTTGAAAAAAGTCGCTTATGCAAACCAAGGTTGAATTTATAGTAAGTAAAAATTTAAAATGAACTGTTTTTTATTTAAATATATTTTAAAATGCAATTTATTTCTGTGATGCAAAACTGAATTTTCAGCAGCCATTACTCCATCTGATATACATTCAGAACAATTTCTTTAGAATCTTGTGACACTGAAGTCTGCCATAATGGTTGCTGAAAATTCAGCAATTAATTACAAAACAACAACAAAAACAACCCCAATATCAAAAATATAAACTTATGACTAGTACTGTATATATTTAAATTAAAATATTTTTTTTGTTCTAGTTAGTAACACAACAAATTATTTGCCTTTATAATAACCTGTAGCTCAACATTTAGTGGGAACAATACACTCATATATAAGTGGAATTCACAATTTTAAAGGGGTCATATTATGCGATTAAAAATTTTTCTTTCTCTTTGAAGTGTTACAAGATGATTGTGCATCGATAAGATCCCTGAAGCTGCAAAGACTAAAGTCTCAAAACCAAAGAGATATTCTTTATTCAAAATTAAGACTCTGCCGCACCCTAAAAGCGTTTAACACCACCTCACATATCTACCTCACTATGTGGAAAAATTAGCATAATGCCGCACAAATGTGCACGCAAAGAAAGAAGGCGTGGTTCAGTAACGCAGTTAGTGTTGAAGCAGAATGTCAGGGAGACGCTGTGTGTTTCTACGATCAAATTTTTGCAGTTTCTAAAGCACTTTATTTGGCCTTCCAAAGTAGATGCATTTAGGAATCTCGTGAACCTAGGAGAGGAGGTAATTATGACTTTGCTATGACAATCTGGCGCTTCTGAATCAGCTACTGTTTTGTTATTAGTTTAAGTATTTGCTATTGACCGTTCAAAATGCGAGTTTTGCGCATCGTGTGTGTGTGGGTGTGTGCGAGAGAGAGAGGAGGAGCGAGAGAAAGGCAAGTGGAGAGAGAGCGAGAGAGAGAGAGAGAGAGAGAGAGAGAGAGAGAGAGAGAGAGAGAGAGAGAGAGAGAAATGAGAGAGAGAGAGACACACACACATCACAGTGGAGTCAGCTGCCTTAACCGTGGCTTACTGCAAACACATACCAGCTTCATCAATGTCTGTCACGCGACTCTGTTCCCCTTTCAGGCTGTCTTTACATTTATTTGAAAGCTGAAGTCGCGATTCTGTAAGGGGCGTTACAATTCCAGAGTGCTGCGGTGTTCGGCCAATAAAAATGCAAGGGTCAGTGGCCAATCAGAGCAGACGCGCTTGTCGGAAGGAGGGACTTTGTAGAAAACGAAGTGTTTGAGAGAGGCGGGGCATAGAGGACCTACAATAATGTACAGTATTTGAAAAATTTATAAAAAAAGCATGAAATGGAAACATTTATGTTAAAATTTTGCAAGGTCTCTTTCAAAATAAAAGAAAACAATAAAAATGTTAAAGGGTTCATATGATGCTGCTAAAAAGAACATATTTTGTGTATTTGGTGTAATGAAATGTTTTTAAGGTTCAAAAAACACATTATTTTTCCACATACTGTATATTATTGTTTCTCCTCTCTGAAAAACCACATCGACTTGTACAAAAGTCATCGGTCTGAAAAACGCAAGGTCCTGTGGCCGCTTCAGTGCGGGGTGATTAGCGAATACTCAAGCGTGTGACGGAACTGTACGCACTCCACCAATTGTGATGCCACTGTCCGGCCGGAGCGATTGATTCAAACACATGAAAACCCTATAAACGGGCATCATTGCAGTCCAGTGGGGACTAAGTACAGATATAATGATTTCTACTGCTCTTTTTAGGTGCGTTGCATCGCGCCACGTAAAATAAAACCATGTCAGCCTTGTGATCGGAGGAAATGAAAAACGACAAGCGCTACTCTACACTGCCAAAAAACTCACTTTAAATATATAAAAACTCTTTAAATATAAAACACGTACTTACAGTCTGTGAGTCAGAACAGACGGCATTGTAGCCTACTCTCCCAGGATCAGGAAACAGCCCTCCATAAAATGCGCTGCACACATCTGAAATTTGGTTGAACTGTTCGGGAACGTGTTGTAAATACAACTTTTTTTTTTTTTTTTTTTTTTTTTTTTTTTAACCCTGAATTTTATCGTGTCCATTTTTGGGAAGACACAAACAAAGTAGTGTCACTTCCACAAACGAACGGCGGCTGGGATAGAGTGAGCTGAGGCGGCGGGGTTGAGAACGGTGCGGCCGGCGATTTCGACGAAGGAGCGTCCGGAAGGACATGTGACGACTCCGGGCTGGACTCCGCTTCGTCCACGGTGAAAGCCGATCCGGCGATCCACAGCGCAAAGTTGTAGTATTTCCCCAGCAACCAGCACAGATCAGCTCTAGACATGAACGAAGCAGATATCGTTCTCTTTTGGAAGACCAAAGAAAGTAGTTTCGCTTTCACAACGAAGCACACAGCGTCTTTACGACATGGCGGCGGCAACAACAAAACTACAGCAAGAATAAAAGTTAGGCCTTCTTTCTTTGCGTGAACATTTGGGCGGCGTTATGCAAATCTTCCCACACAATGACATAGATATGTGGGGGCGTGTTAGAACGAGACGTTTTGTTTTAGGTAGGCGTGGTTGACTCTTAACTTTGATAAAGAATATCTCTTTGGATTTGAGACTTTAGTCTTCGCAACTTCACAGATCTTCTTTATGCACCAAGAGCTTGTAACACTCCAAAGAGAAAGGAAAAATTGAAATCGCATCATATGACCACTTTAAGTCTGTGTCATGCTGTCCGTTAACACAGGCAGTTTTTATATGGTATCCAAACTATGTTCCTGTGAAGGTAGAATGCTGCTGAACATCAAATACAACTGAAATGTACATTGTTTTCTTTCTCTGCATCAGGTACAAAATTGTATTGATCAGGACCAGCTTTTTTCCCTGGTGGGGAAAACACAGCGACGGCGAATGGATGACCAGCGGTGCTCATTTGAACCCTTTAAAAAGACTTCCTCCTCTCCAAACGCTACTCAAACAGGTAACCAAGTCTGCTTATTATGAATGACCTGCTCATTATAAAAAATGCATCGCTGCAATCCTAATGTCTCACACTGTACTGGCTTGTTCCATGCAGCAGAAGATCCTGAGCAGTTTTTCAAACTGGTGTCCAACTTTCAGAGCGGACGACTGGATGACCAGCGCGTGACACTCGGCACATTGCCAGGCATCCAGAACTCCAGCACTGGAACTAAGAGAGAGAACAATAAAACATTAGCCCCTAAAATCACCCTGACCCCCGCATCACCTGCTGCGCCAAAAAAAGTTTGTTCCAGACCTTCCTCTCCCACTCTGAGCGTCAGTGAACCAGACACAGCTGTCAGGCCTCCCCACAGATCGGCCTCATTTTCCCCTGAGAGATTACTGCATGATGACCTGTCTGCGCAGGTGAGGGATTTTGTTTGGCATGTACTGCATCTATTTTTGCTTTTCATCTCTAAAAATTCAAATTAAGTTGTTGATATTAATTGGAAGCACACTTTTGCTTTACAGATATCGTTTCAAATTTCCATGTGCTTCCCTCCACATCAGGTAGGTACTGTAGATGACCACAAAAAACTGTTTACAGAATGAAAGTCATTATAATTTCCATACTTCCGCACAGGGCCGTGCACAGACCTTTTGAGGGGCATGTGCTGAAACTGAAAAAGCCCCCCCCCCTTTTATATATAGGGTTTCTTAGGTCTATAGGTCTACATGTTAAACACTATTATAATGACATATGATATGGCTTTTAAAGACTGCTTAATTTCTAAATCTCAAAGGTGGAAGTCAGGAATAATAGACTTGGCCTGGAAAAAGGACATGGTATGATAGCTTGGCATTACACAGTGCAAAGGATATCTGGCCTTCTAGATGTAAAGTAGGCTATAACAATGGGACTCCTGGGTAGTTGTCATTATTATTTGTAGGGTCCTGTGTTTGTGAATTGCTCTTGTGTACTCACTCTTTTTTTAATTGTATTATATATATATACACATATACATACATACATACATACAGGTGGTGTTCTGAAATGAGGAGGGAAAGTCCTCTTTTTTTTTAATCAAATGTAAATTCCTGTCTCAGTCACATGTTCCTGGTAAAATAAACATTACTTACACTACCAGAAAACATCAACAACAAATACAATTCTATTTTATATTTTTACATTAACAATGTAATCAATATTCTGTTTATTAAAGCCAAGTATGAATATCATCAATTTAGTGTTTTTAAGCATTTTAAATTTATTCCAAAATAATAACTCAAGGCAGTGACAATTTAAACAAAATATTTTATTTGTGAACTTATGTTCAGCTATTTTTTTAATAGTTAACTTTTTAACTATTTTTGAATTATTCGTTCATCAGTCATCAAAGCTCAGTAAATATTGGTCACAGACACAGAAATTTACTTTAAATTTCAACAAGCTGATTTACTCACTAAAAACTCCCACAGATCATGTTTTCATGCCATTTAAATTTTTTGACGTTACAAAGTGTTTATATCCAAGTGTGTGAGTTGTTTACTTACTTTTTAAAATGAGTCTTCCCATTAATGCCATTATATTGTTCAATCAGATGATTCGCGAACGTGGAACGCGCATGAACACAAGAGACAGGATTTTGCATAAACCAATCACAGCTGAATATAGCCAGTCATATCCAATCATATCGTGATGGAGGAATTGCCTCACGTGATTTTTCCCCCATTCATTCTCAAGTACCCCCCCACTGCACGCTTTAGTTGGTCTGTTAAAGCTCAATGGGCTCAGGGGAGGCGAGAGAGACTCGGACTCCCGCTGTAACTTTAACTGCTGGTGTCGCTGTTGGACAATGTTTCTTTAGAAAAACAAGTGATTTATATACTTTTTAATGTTATATTTTGTAATATTGGTTTGTTTTATTTTTGTACTACAAATTTTTTCTTATCCAATATTTTGAAGATACATATATATATACAGTATATACACAATTTAATTTTTCTCTGCTTTGCACACAAAGTTAAAATATTACATAAAATATTTTTTTAGCTATGTAATATATACAATGTATTACATTATGCATGATAAAATAAAAGTAAGAAAAAAATTAGCTAGCTAGAATACATGCATATTAACAGCGTAAACATGAATTAGCCATGCGACCATATTTTACCTAGGTGACGAGGATCACTCAGTCGCTTTGTGTCAAACTCAAATGCAGTTACGGGGTTTTTGACCAGTGAATGTGTGCAAATGTGCATTTTGTCTGTCATTATGGTGTTTGTTGTAGCTATATGGGCGCGGCTCTCAGTTTCAAATACATAAATTATGAGCCTTTATAGACATAGTGTTTCTTGCGTAAAGAAAACGCTGTACTTATTCAAACAACAAGATATTTATTTACCCTTGCAGACCTAGTTCAGCTGCTGTGGAACTTCAGTTCATTCAGTCAAGATAGAGGGGGTGGAATTATGAGGTTTACTGACAGTTTGAGAGGATCCAACAAGATTTAGTCACAAGCTCTTTTTAATACCTTTCATTAGCTAAATATTTGTAAAGCAGACAGACAGAGGTAAAGGGTGACCAATATCATTGATTTATTGATGAAAAAAAAACAAAAAGCACCATCACCAAAAAGAGGGCACTTCGGAGTGTAAGGGCATAAAGGGCATGTGCTCTGCACAGGTTGAGCCCTACCTGTGCACGTGCCTGCTTCCGCACTTCTGAAGTCATAAAATGGCTTTTTGTGAAAAACAGACCAAAGTACGCCACAATGTTTCAGCTGTTTTTGTCAGTATTATAAAATGTAATGGGACCCAAAGCTTTCAAACTCCAAAAAGGACTGAAAAAAGTTTGAAATGACATGAGGGTCAGTTTTCATTTTTGGGTGAACTATCCTAATGAGTTCCACTCACTCACTCAATGATCTAGTTTAACAACGTTTCTGAATGAACAGCTCACTGGATGGGAAGACTCATTTAATGATGCAAATCATGGTCTGATCCTCACACATGGCTTCAAAAGGCTTGAATATAGTGCAAGAGATGCATAGACAATTTTATGTTTTTTTTTGTAATATTCATAGTGTAACAGTGTGGTCAATATGAACTTTTATAGAACACTATGAATTTTTCTATTTGTATAGGAAAGACTTAATAAAAGTTTTTGTTTACATAATATATGTGGGTGTACATGTATATCTATTATGTATAGATACTACACACACATGGAATGTATATATTTA
The DNA here is from genome assembly GCA_018155175.1 of Sinocyclocheilus anophthalmus. Lineage (NCBI taxonomy): Eukaryota > Metazoa > Chordata > Actinopteri > Cypriniformes > Cyprinidae > Sinocyclocheilus > Sinocyclocheilus anophthalmus. The sequence goes on along the minus strand of JADLZN010007646.1, from coordinate 60,774 downwards.
AGAGATATGTTATAGAGTAAATATATGTAATTATAATATAAATTATATGAATATAAAAATATACTTGTAAATACATGTAAATATCACTCGGTAAGAGAGCGATACCGGCTCTCATAGCAGCATGGCTGTGATTGGCCAGAGGAACCAGAGCGCCAGAGGCAACACAGCCGCTGTTTATAGAGCGTAGATCGAGTACGAGAGTGAGACTTGCGTTTATACCAGTTCGATGGAACGTGTGTAAATAAACAAGAAACAACGGAGTGCCTAATAAAAACCCTCTTTTGTGCGGAACTAATTACTTCCGCCACGGATTTAAATGTTAAGTTGACAGTGAAACATGCGACACTTTGAGAATCGTATCAAGGGATGTGTGCTCAATTCAGGTTATTGGTGAGAAATAATGAGGTTATAAGAGAGAAACAAGACGTGCATCCAAATGAAATAGAGAGAGACCGCGAAGCTAGACGTTTCTTCTTATATTAACTAACGTACTCTGATTAGCTCAGTGAATAATTAAAACATAGACCCGGCTAGAACAAGTGTTACAAAATTGTGAAAGGGCGTTCCTGTAGCGATACCAGTACAATATCTCACGGTTCTCAACCAATCAGATTTGAGAACCAGCACGAACTGTGGTATAAATGTAAATATTTTCAAAATATATACTGTATGTGTGTGTATTTATATATGCATAATAAATATACACAGTACACATGCATATATTATGTAAACAAAAACGTTTATTATGGATGCGATTAATCGTGATTAATCGTTTAACAGCACTAATTTTTATATAAAAACAAAATAGCTTTTTGTAGGCCACTGTTATTGCTGGAGTCTTCATGGTGTGTGTATATACAATTTTTAACAGTATTTCCAAAAAGTGCTATTGAATCTTTAAGTAAAACTTAAGTACACTTAGGTAAAATTTTTTAAACCGCTTTAAGCAAGCGATAGAAGCTGGTCAGCTCAAAGAAAACTTAAGGCACTAAAACAGTGTTTTCCTATTCCAGATTGCTACTTATTTATGCTTGAACATGTATGCCTACACAGTAAAATAAATCAGAAGTTGAGAAAATGTAAAAACATGAGGCAACCAGCTTCAGGAATTTTTTTTTTTTTTTTAGTTTACTCAAACAATTCTCATGCTTTGGCCAAAAATACAAATTATTCAAGTGCATCAACAGTACAAAGTCTAAAGTCTAATGTTTATTTTTGGGTCTCTTTCAGACGCATGGACCAAATAACCAGCCATGTCCACTCCCTGAAATCTTCCTCACAATCGGACAACCGGGGGAGGCTATAGTAATTCCTCTCAGCCCTAGGCCTGGCAGACCGCTTTCTCTCAATGTGAACCCACCCGGACAGCATCACTCCAGGTCTGCGTCTCCTCACAGGTCTCCTGCCAGTCAGGGACACACGAGACCCTCTTCTCCACACCCAGGAGACATGGCTAGTCCAATGGGGACCCCATATGAGGACTACATCTCTCTGAACCAAAGAGTCCACACCACTCAGCTGCAACAGAATAACGTACGGGACAGAGCAGAGCTGAACAAGGAGGCTAAGAAAGGAAAAGGAAAGAGTAGTGGAAAGAAAGAGAAAAAAGAGGGAAGCAAAGAAAAGAGAAAATAGGATGCTTCGTATGTTCATATATTCTGGTTTCACATCATCTGGATGAATGTCAGTATTACAAATAAGCTAAACTTGTTGATTTGTAGAAAAAAAAGCTATTTGCATTTGATGACTTAATTTGAAAAAAAAAATGTTTTAATTAACATGTTAAAATAAGCTATGTTCACACTGGAAATTAACATACCGTTTAGAAATGTATTCTGTATGGTTTTATTTCATGGCTCAGGGTTTGAGTGAACTGACTGACTGAAATGTATTTTATTTGTGTGTCTGTATTAAGTGAAGGTGTAAATGTAGTTTTTTATCTGCTGTGATGGATGATCAAATAGGCGTGTGCTGTTTCTGTTGTGTTTGATAATCTCTTGTGAATTTAATAAATAATAATGTATTTGTGTGAAGCTTTATGCCTGTTTCTAAAATTTGTGTTACCTGTGCTGTTTATGTTTCGCACAAGACTGCACATATAGACTACCCTAAAACAGATTTTCAGCAGCTCTATCTCATTAACTTAAATCACAAATGCCTACTTGTAGATTTACATCAAAAGTTTTAAAATGTAAAATCTTGACTGGAACTTGATAATGACTGATAAAGCACTTATTCCCACATCTGAATAACCCGCTGTCATTCTGTCTGTCTTTCTCTTATTCTGCCCTAAAAGTAGATTACAAGCTGTTTCAGAGCAGCTACAGCAAATCATCCTGCTTTCTCTCACTCTAAATATCTTTCAATAACCATCTAAATATCTTTACATTTACAAACAGCCCCAAATCAGAGCTCTTTATAACTTGTAAAACGTTAATCCTGAGCAAATGGATTTTGAAAGTTTTAAAACATTTTGAAGACTTATAATACAGAACATTAGAAAGACACTCCAAAAAGAGTTTTTTCACATTTGTTTTTATATATTTTTATTGTTTTATTAAAATTTTTAGTATTTTGCACCAGGGTTCAGGGTTTTTATGCACCAGAGACATGGTTTGTTTTTTCTACTTTTTTCCCCCCAGCATTAGCAGGTTTTTTTTCATTGCTCTGATTGTTCAGTCTGCTCTTGTTCTTTCATATCATGCTCTTCTGCGAAAGGAATTAGCATTTATGGGCTACTCCATTTGTCTTGCTTTCTCTGCACTATGGGAGAAAGCGACTCTCAATGGCCGGTTGCCGACAATATAGCCATTCATTACAGATGTGGCTATAACAGCATCATCGAGCGATGAATATGTCACAAAACCATAACCCATGCTGCGTCTTTTCTTCGTGATCACCGTTGCACTGGTGACTTCTCCAAAAGCAGAGAATAGAGAGCCCAGCTCCTCACTGCTCAAGCTGTACGGCATGTTTTGGACATAAAGACTGAAGTCTTTCTTTTGGGGAGGTTTAGAGCTGCTCTTTTGTTCTGCCTGGTGTTCCTTGTATGTCTTAAAATGGCATACGGACACTAGATAGCCATTGAGTAGCGAGCCATCCAGCTTCTCAATGACTAATTCAGCGGCCTCGAGTGTGGCGTAATAGATGAAACCATAGCCTTTCGGTTCACCGTTACTGTCACACACCACTCTGTTCGACAGGATTTCCCTGAAGCGAGAGAAAGTACTGGATAAAGCAAGGTCATTGATGTCCCTTGATAGGCCCTTAATAATTATATTACCGATTACACTTTTTCTCAGAGCGGAATCAGTTTCGGCCCACATGATAAGCTGTATATGCAAAGGGAAGCCTAGTCAAAAGTAGTTCATACACTGACAGCATCTTTTTATTAGGCTCTAAACGTTCTAAAAATTCCAATGACATAGCACCATTATGACGTCATCACCACCCAGTTTAAAATGTTAAAAATAAACAATCTAATGTTGCAGCACCAGCACACAATTGTCCCACACAGGACATGAATTACACATTTAAACTAGTGCTGTCAAATGATTAATCGCAATTAATCACATCCAAAATAAAGGTTTTTTACATAATATATGTATGTGCTGTGTATATTTATTATGTATATATAAGTACACACACACACACACACGTATATATTTAAGAAAATATGTTATGTTTATATATTGGCATTGGGTCTTTGCGACTGATTGACAGATAAACTAGATTTTCAGTGTTGATGTTAATTGTGAGAAAAGGTATATTCAGTTTAACATCATTAAAGTGCGCAAATATCATCCAGCTGAACTAGTGTGTGTATGCACTTACTGTACATTATCTTCTTGTTCCGTCCATAATGCAGGCCCCTGAATGAGTGGGTTTTTTAAAGGGGTCATATGATGCGATTTCAAGTTTTCCTTTCTCTTTGGAGTGTTACAAACTGTTCGTGAATAAATAAGACCCCTAAAGTTGCAAAGACTAAATTCTCAAACCAAAAGAGATATCCTTTATCAAAGTTAAGAGTCAACCACACCTACCTGAAACGGCTCGTTCTAACACGCCTCCACATGTCTACGTCACTATGTGGGAAGATTTGCATAACGCCGCCCAAATGTTCACGCAAAGAAGGCGTAACTTTTAGTCTCGCTGTAGTTTTGTTGACGCTGCCGCCATGTCCTGAAGACGCTGTGTGCTTGGTTGTGAAAGCTAAACTACTTTGTTTGGCCTTCCAAAAGAGGATGATATCCGCTTCATCATGCCTAAGCTGATCTATGCTGGTCGCTGAGGAAATACTACACTTTCACCGTGGATGAAGCGGAGTCCAGCCCGCCTCAGCTCACTCTATCCCGGCCTCAGCGCACACGCTAAGCCGGGGCTTCCCCTCCCGGTAGGCCGCTGTGTTTTTCGTTGCCACTTATGATTCAAACACGAGTTTTGGACAGTGTAGAGTAGCACTTGTAGTTTGTCATTTCTCTGATCACAAATGCAGACAGAGTTTTATGTTTACGCGGTGCGATGCAACGCAACGCGTAAAAAGACAGTATAAGTCATTATAATCTGTAATTATGTCCCCACGGGATGCAACAAATGTCTCGTTTATAATGGGTTTTAATGTTTTTGTCTCGTCGGGACACGGCATCACAGTATGGTAAGGGGCGTAACATTTCCGTCACACGCTTGAGGTATTCGGCCAATCACAACGCACTGGATAGCTGGCCAATCAGAGCACACCTCGCTTTTCAGACCGATGAGCTTTGTAAAAATCGTTGCGTTTCAGAAAGGCGGGGCATAGAGGAGAAACAATAATGTACAGTATGTGGAAAATAATAAGTTTTTTTAACCTTAAACCACATAAACACATTTCATTACACCAAATACACCAAATAATGTTCTTTTAAGCAACATCATATGACCCCTTTAAAGCGTATTTAATTGAACTACACAGGTAATATTAATGGTATGACCCTTTTCAGATGTGGCCAATATTACGATTTAATATCTGCAAGTATAGTTTATTGAAAATATACTTTTAAGATTTACAGTACACTACAAGTACAACACAATTAAGCGCACTTCTTTTTCAACTATTGTGCTACAGTTACTTCTCCAATAAAACATTTTTCGCTGCAAAGTCTACATAAAGTTCACTCCAGAAGAATGGCAAAGGCTCTCTTACATTGGCGTCCATTAAAAACGCCCTAACCCTGGAGGCTCCCCCTAGAGGACAAGCTCAAGCGCTGTCAGAGGAAGCGACAGCCAATAGGACTTCACTCGGAAAAGGCGGGGCTTTTGTACTCTATGTTCCCAACACGTTGGGAAAGTGTTTGTTTTGTCAAGAATAACACTGACTTTTTAAAATTATTAAACGGATTTTCTCTGGCAAAGGAAAATGCCAACGCTTAGCGGAAAGGCAGACGTTTTATTCGTATGTATTTGTGTTTATAAGTCGGTTGTGTGACATTTTTTTCTTAGCTAGCTGTGATTAGCTTGCTAACTCTTGAGAGTATAAGATAGCAAAATACAAAAGTAATGTTTTAATATTTTGTGTACTAACATCGGTGATGTATTACCTGTCAAACACGAACTGAAGTGTGGTGTCGTTTGCATTGATTAACATCGTATTTAATTATAGACTGAATGGATAACAGTAGTTCGCATATATGTTGAGTCACTTACTAACAATATATTTGAAATGAAATAACCATTTTAATCGAACAAATATGATTCAGCTCGAAATACTTCTAGGTCCCTCACATGACTTTATCTGTTTGAGCTTGCATTCATCGTTGTTCATATAATTAATAGAGTCATGTGTCCATTGCAGGAAGATGATGATTTGCCTTATGAAGAAGAAATCATCAGGAATCCGTATTCAGTCAAGTGCTGGATGCGTTACATTGAGCACAAGCAAAATGCTCAGAAATCAGTGCTCAATATGATCTATGAAAGAGCTTTAAAAGAGCTGCCTGGCAGGTGTGTGTGCATGTCATCTGGATTTCTCTTATAAAGAACCCCCTGTGCTTGGAACCTAAAATAGATTTGCTTCTTTTCTTATGTATTCCTCAGTTACAAGTTGTGGTACAACTACCTGAGAGAGAGGAGGAAACAGGTGAAAGGGAAATGTGTCACAGATCCAGCATACGAGGAGGTGAACAACTGTCATGAGAGAGCACTTGTGTTTATGCATAAGGTAAAGCTGAAGTTTCTAACATTTTCACGTTTGTATAGCGGCAGTACTGTGTGACAACATATAGCAGACTTTTTTTGGTCTCCTCAGATGCCCAGGATATGGATCGACTACTGTCAGCTCATGGTGTCTCAATGCAAAATTACACGGAGCAGACGGACATTCGACAGGGCGTTAAGAGCGCTACCCATTACCCAGCATCCTCGCATCTGGCCCCTGTATCTTCGCTTTGCCCGTAACTTGCCTCTCCCAGAAACAGCTATTCGTGTTTACCGCCGGTACTTAAAGGTAAATGTTGGACGTTATGCTGGAAACCAAAAACACACTTGATTGTCTATATTAGTTGACGTGTCAACTCTGTGTTTTAAGGTGTAAATTATTAAAGCTATCTATACACTTCCTTTTCCTCTGTCCTTTTTGTAGTTGTCAGCTGAGAATGCAGAGGAATACATTGATTACCTGCGTTCAGTTGGACGTCTGGATGAAGCTGCGATTCGGCTGGCAGCTGTGGTCAATGATGAAAACTTTGTTTCGAAAGAGGGAAAGTCCAATTATCAGGTCAGCAAATGACAGGTTTAAAAAAATGTTTTATGAGTTTGTCCACCTCTACATCTGGAGTGTAAATACACTACTATTCACAAGTTTGGGGTTGGTTACCATTTTTATATTTTTGAAAGTAGCTCACCATGGCTGCATTTATTTTATTGACAACAAAGTAAAAACTGAAATATTACTACAATATAAAGTAACCGCTTTCTATATAAATATATTTAAAATATAATTTATTCCGGTGATGGTAAAGCAAGTCTTCAGTTCAGTGTTTAGAAATCATTCTAATATAATCTAATATTTGTGTTTAAGAAACATTTGCTATTTTTAATGTTGAAACAGTTTTATGGAAATATAAAACTGTTTCAACATATACAGCATTCCATTGCATATACAGCTTAAATTTTATGGAAAACTTTGTTCACCGATTCTTTGGTGAACAAAGTTCAAAAGAACAGCATTTGTATGAAATAAAAATATTTTGTAACTTTGTCTTCACTGTCACTTTTTATGAGTTTAATACAGCTTTGCTGAATATAAGTATACTTATATTCAACTTATTAGCTGAATATAAGTATAAGTACATTTAATTTGCTGAATTAAAGAAATAAGTAATTTCTTTAAAAAACTGACCTCTTACTGACCCCTCACTCTTGAAGGGGTCATATGATGCTTTTTTAAAGATCATTATTTTGTGTATTTGGTGTAACGGAATATGTTGACATGCTTTAATGTTCAAAAAACACATTATTTTTCAAATACTGTACATTATTGTAGGTCCTCTATGCCCCGCCTCTCTCAAACGCTTAGTTTTCTACAAAGTCCCTCCTTCCGACAAGCGCAGTCTGCTCTGATTGGCCAGCTGACCCAGTGCATTGTGATTGGCCGAACACCGCAAGCACTCGTCGGAAATGTAACGACCCTTACCATAATCGCAGCTTTCAAAATAAATGTAAAGACAGAGCCCGAAAGGGGAACAGAGTCGCGTGACAGACACAGTGATGAAGCTGGTATGTGTTTGCAGTACACAAGCCACGGTTAAGACCCCCCCCCCCCCTCTCTCTCTCGACGCACACACACACACACACACACACGATGCGCAAAACTCCGCATTTGCACAGTCAATAGCAAATACTTAAACTAATAACAAAACAGTAGCTGATTCAGAAGCGCCAGATTGTCATAGCAAAGTCAGAATTACCTCCTCTCCTAGGTTCACGAAACGGTCGTCCATAAAATGCATTGCTGTTCTGTTGTAAGTAATCTTAAAGATTCCTAAATGCATCTACTTTCAGAAGGCCAAATAAAGTGCTTTTGCTTTCGCCTAGAAACACACAGCGTCTCCCTGACATGGCTGCTTCAACACTAACTGCGGTTACTGAAACCACGCCTTCTTTCTTTGCGTGCACATTTGGGCCACATTATGCAAATATTTCCACATAGTGAGGTAGATATGTGGGGGCGTGTTAGAACGAGCCGTTTTAGGGGGGCGTGGCAGAGTCTTAATTTTGATAAAGAATATCTCTTTGGATTTGAGACTTTAGTCTTTGCAACTTCAGGGATCTTATCTATGCACAATCAGCTTGTAACACTCCAAAGAGAAAGGAAAACGTGAAATCGCATCATATGACCCCTTTAAAACTAAAATCTTACTGACTCCAAACTTTTGGACAGTAGTGTATTTGACAGATTTATCTTAATTATGATTCATAACTAAATGATGCATATTCAAAATGATGCAGTCTGAAATTGGCCAACATTTTATTGTATTTTTCTGGCATATTCATGCTTGAAGACAAAAATGTAGTTTGCAGATCTGGATTTGGTGGCTTAAAATAGGTCAGGAATTGTATTTTGGATTAGAAAAAAATGATCTAATACACTAGTCATTAGTATAAGAATTATAATTGCTTAGGTCCCTAATCAATTCATTGAATTGCCATTCTAAGACTAATGATGCATTATTATTATGCATCAAAGTGGCTTTATGCCACTAATGTCCATCCTATTCTCTGTCTCCATATATGCATTAATTCAATTTTGTGAAATATTCACATACTGTGCAGAATGTACATATTTTATCTTGTAAAATTCAATTACAGCTCTGGCACGAGCTTTGTGACCTCATCTCACAAAACCCAGACAAGGTGACTTCACTGAAGGTGGGAGCGATTATCAGAGGAGGTCTCACTCGCTTTACTGACCAGCTTGGCAAGCTCTGGTGTTCTCTGGCTGATTACTACATCCGCAGTGGACACTTTGAGAAGGTAAAACTACAAATATATGAAATCTAAGACTCTGTATACACTAACCCTGCTCATGCACAAATTGACACCATTATCTTGTTTTTTTTCAAGGCTCGAGATGTATACGAGGAGGCCATCCTAACAGTAGTCACTGTGCGAGACTTCACCCAGGTTTTCGACAGCTTTGCGCAGTTTGAGGAGAGCATGATTGCTGCCAAGATGGAGAACACGTCTGAACTGGGACAAGATGAAGAAGGTGAGAGATTTTTATTCCTCAGAAGACCTTGTAGCAATTAATCCTTGAGGTTGGTCTTACAGAAATCCTGATTTCCCCACTCTAGACGACATTGACTTGGAGTTGCGATTGGCCCGTTTTGAGTCGCTGATAACTAGACGACCGCTTCTATTAAACAGCGTGCTGCTGCGTCAGAACCCTCACAATGTTCACGAGTGGCACAAGAGAGTCAAACTCTACGAGGGCCAACCACGACAGGTTGGAAAGATCATTTACATCTTTAAATCGATTGATATTTGTCTCAACATAACTACCGTGTGTGATTTACACACTTTATTCTGCTTTTTCCTGTAGATCATCAACACATACACAGAAGCTGTGCAAACGATAGATTCTATGAAAGCCACAGGAAAACCTCACACTCTCTGGGTGTCCTTCGCCAGATTCTATGAGGATAATGAACAGCTGGATGATGTACGACACTTCCTGTGTACTTGCAGCTTTTAATTTAATTTAACTTGCAGATCAGTTGTTGGTTAAACTGATGGTTAACTATTTCTCTTGAACTTCAAGGCTCGGACTATCTTTGAGAAGGCCACAAAGGTGAACTACAAACAGGTGGATGATCTTGCAGCGGTGTGGTGTGAATATGGAGAGATGGAGCTGAGACATGAGAACTATGACCAAGCTTTGCGTATACTAAGGGTAAGAGACTACTATACGTTACCACTAATGCTTTAGTGAAGCACAGTGTTATTTTAGTGTCACTGAGGTAATATTATCTATTTTATGTTTTATTCATTTAATATTTATATAGCTTTGGCAATTTTGTTGGTTTTATTGGTCATTTTCATGTTTTTTTTTTAATTTAATGTCTATATAGTTTTTATTTGTATTTTATTTTTGGTAATGTCTGAAGACAATTTGCAGCCCAGTTTCAAAGTTTGCTTGGCGTCATAGTCTAGTGCGTTTCATGCCAAAGGGATACATTGGAGATCATGTCATCAAACTTTTTCCAGATGTTGACAGTCCTTTTCTTCTCAGAAAGCAACAGCGATTCCAGCAAGAAAAGCAGAGTATTTTGATTCTTCAGAACCAGTGCAGAATCGAGTATACAAGTCCCTGAAAGTGTGGTCCATGCTTGCAGACTTGGAAGAGAGTCTTGGCACATTCCAGGTATGTTGCTTTGTCGTTTCCTTTTTCACTGAGGGGAAATGTATGTATGTATGTATGTATGTATGTTCTTGCTGTTTTGTATGTTAATGTAACTGTTGCTTTTGTCAGTCCACAAAGGCAGTGTATGATCGCATCATTGATCTCCGGATCGCCACTCCTCAGATCATCATTAACTACGCCATGTTTCTTGAAGAACACAACTACTTTGAGGATAGTTTCAAGGTAAGGGAATTTAACATAACCCTCTGGTTTTTTTCATTTTTTTTTTTTTTTTTTGGTGAATTTACTCTTTCGCTTTAACAAATCTGTCTATTTGTAAATAAATCTGGATTTTGATTGAAGGCATACGAGCGTGGCATTGCCCTTTTTAAGTGGCCTAATGTCCATGACATCTGGAACACGTACCTCACCAAGTTCATCGACCGTTATGGAGGCAAAAAGCTGGAGAGAGCGCGAGATCTGTTTGAGCAAGCGCTGGATGGGTGTCCTGCTAAATATGCCAAAAGTAATAATCCAGAAAACATAAATATTTTATGTTTAACTGCATTCATTGAAGATTAAGAGTAAATGCCTGAAACCCAGGTCCTGATTTAATTGGTGTTGTTTAACAGCTATCTACTTGCTGTATGCTAAGCTGGAAGAGGAGTACGGTCTGGCGCGACATGCCATGGCTGTGTATGAGAGAGCCACTGCAGCTGTAGAACCAGAGGAACAACATCAAATGTTCAACATCTACATCAAGCGTGCAGCAGAGATTTATGGAGTCACTCACACAAGAGCCATCTATCAGAAAGCTATTGAGGTAAACCACTTAGCTGTCACTCATTAACAAAATATCAGAATATCAGTGTAATCGTATATGTTATGTACTATAATGAGTTCATTTGGTTTGGTGCAGGTCCTGCCAGATGAGCACGCCAGAGACATGTGTCTGCGCTTCGCTGACATGGAGAGCAAACTTGGGGAGATTGACAGAGCGAGAGCCATCTACTCGTACTGCTCTCAGATCTGTGATCCGAGGGTAAATCTTAACCGTACCGGCCTATATTACTTTACTCATATTGTGTGTGTCCTGTATTTTGACTGACTTGGCATCTCTTGATCAGGTGACCGCTCATTTCTGGCAAACCTGGAAGGAGTTTGAGGTACGCCACGGGAATGAGGATACAATCCGTGAGATGCTGCGGATTAAACGCAGTGTGCAGGCCACATACAACACACAAGTCAACTTCATGTCCTCTCAGATGCTCAAGGCAACCACCAATGCTACTGGAACAGGTACGTTTCATTTATTAAAGCTAACCGGAAATCAAAATGGATTGTTTTTAATAAATGTGCATGATTCATCAGTGTTATTACATCGAAATCCTGAAAAGGCTTTTCTTTTGTCTGATATTGTTCAGGCAGGGAACTTAAGGTTAACTAAAAGCTGAATAGCTATTTAGCTGTTGATTTGGGCTACTGTTGTAGGCAATGCAGCCTTTCTGTAATGTTTCATTTAATGGCAGTTAATGTAATTCTTATGGCAATAATATGAAAAATAGATTTGTTGAAAGAAAAATAAAATGCTGGAATACATCAGTATGTTCCTGAAGGTGAACATTTAACAGCAAAATTATATTCTGGTCTGTCTCTATTTTTTAATGGTATGCCTTTTCATTATCCAGTTAATTCTAATGCATGAGTATAAAAATTATATATTAAAACTTATATTAGAGCTTATTTCATTATTATTTATTTATTTATATATATAAGAGAAATGTTGCTGTGGCAGCAAAATGAAATATTAAAGTATTTAACTGATACATTTAAGTTAAAGTACTAAACTGACCTAAAAAGTGAAATAAATAAAGCTAAATAGAAATATAAAATAACTAATAAAAATGACAAAAGCACATCAAATTACAAAAATGTAATAAGACTAAAAATTAAAATATAAACATTAAAGCTAATTAAAAATATTAATAAATACTATAATAATATATACACTATATTAAAACTGGGCTGGAGAATGGTGCAGAATCTGTTAATTTCTAGATTGACAATCTATATTTGCATGTGAAAGGTATTCTCTTACCACAGGTGAGAATGGTAAGCAAATAGGTGCTGGATTAATCCACAAATTGAGGTTATATAACAGCATATTAATTCTTCCTTGTATGGTTAAACTCTTTTTAATTGCTTGTGTTTTAGTGTCAGATCTTGCTCCTGGGGAGAGCGGAGTGGATGACATGAAGCTGCTGGAGCAGAAGGCTCAACAGCTCGCTGCAGAGGCAGAACAGGACAAACCCAAACCTAAAGACAAGATCCTATTCGTCAGGTATGCAATCAGAGCATGCAGGCAGTGTGGTACATAAAGCCGGCTCAGAGGCCTATTTAAAGGTTCTGCCCTTGTTTAAAATAAAGTTTCGATTGTACTATTTACATCACTTGACTTTTGTTTGGTTTGTACAGGAGTGACACCTCTCGCAGTGAACTCGCTGAACTGGCTAAACAAGCTAATCCAGATGAGATTGACATTGATGATGAGGATGCAGAGGATGGGGAACCAGATGGTTAGTTCAGATGGGGCATGATTTTTAATTTTTTTTCTTCAGCAGCACTTTTGGTGTGTTTTGGAACAGTTGTCTGATCATTTGCATTGTTTCATTGCAGAGGTGCAATTGGAGCAGAAGTCTGTCCCTACTGCCGTCTTTGGAGGACTAAAGGATGACTGAATTTGCTGCAGTTTTACAGATGATCACAAAACACCTGGATTCAGTAATCAGGAAACCGAGAAATGAATACCAAGGCGCTGATGTGAATTCATGTAAATGGCTTAGTGCACTGTAGCAATACCAATTCAGACCGCATGGTGTCACTCTTTGCAGCATTTACATGCTTTCAATTTGTTCATCATGACATTGGGTAGATAAAATGTTAAAGCGCTTGAACTATTGTTTACCCCTCTCGACTGTATATTAAAACAACATTTAACATGCCTGACATCTGCAGATCATTTATTATCAGATTGCAATACTGTAAACACTCTGAAGGCACTGCCCATAATTGCATGGACACATGGGTGGAGCTTTTCAGATGTTTGTTTGTGCAAACATCTGAATGCTGTGGTTTGAGGAATATGCCAGTTTAAAAAAAGAAAAGAAAACTGCGCATTTGGCCAGTGATGTTACTCTCACTGTAAACTTTCATTATACAAGTTACTTCAACTGATTCCGTCTGTAGTGTGATGTGGAGTTATTTTTTGAAGTTTTCCAGTCTGTGTTTATATAAATAAGCATAATTGGATTGTTTTATTTGCAGTACATTTTGAATGCCGTTTCCACTACAAGCGAAAAAAAAGTAAAACCAAAGAATGAAGAAAAACAAATGCCCTGTTCCTCCCTAATTAGATTAAAATAGTTCTGAGTTAATCTTCTTACAAAGTTACAGCAGTGGTCTCTTTAACATCATGTGACCTGGACCTTCACTGAATTATGTCCTCTGTTAGGTTGCTCCACAACTGAGCTGTGCTTATGAACCATTTTTGGTGAAAAGTCCTTACTGCATAAGTGCTTACATTGTTTTGGTGATAAACCAGTGACTATCAAACCCTTTTAGTGACATGCTGTGGCCTAAATACTTGTCATTTGATAAAATATCCACAACATCATGCTGGTCAGGCGAAATAATAGGCTATAACTTTGAAACAAATTACACCCTTTTCTCAAACACATGTACAGAAATGCAAAAAATGATTTCCAAGAAATCTGGTGCGGTTGACACTATACTCAGTCTAGCATTGTAACGCCGTGACGATTACATGCATTACGCTGTTCATAATGACTAATATTTCCCTTTCGCACACTTCTGGGCAAGTTCTACCTGTCCTGCACCTGTTTCCATGAGTTAAAGCGCCTTCCTACCTGCTGCTCGAGTTCACGTTCTTAGCCCCGCCCCCTCAACTTTGTGTCCTAACTTCTGGAAGCTGATTGGATGCCCGGCGGGATGATTGACAGGAGTATGGAGTACCTGGAAATCAGTCGCTTACGGAGCGTATCGGCTAGAGGGATGTGGACTCTGAAGCGGCGTCGAAAACAGTGAAACATCCCTGGGCCGGGAATATCGCTGCATTAGTCGTTCCGATAGACTAAAACATACCTACACGTATGAAAAGAAGACCTAGAGAGGATTAAATTGTAAATTCCATTCTTTTTTCTCCGGAACGCTAACGTTACCCTAAATATCGGCCTTTCGCAGTCCCAGTGCTGTGGTCGCGTGAAAGGAGAGGATGACTGTTTGATTTCGTTTCGCCTTCCTCTCTTTTTTTCTGATTTGGACCCGCTATGGTGGACTCGAATGCAATGAGGAAGACTTTTGTGGTCCCAGATATAAAGCCATTGGATCAGTATGATTTGCCCAGAGCCAAAATCTGCGCCAGTGTTGGGTGGCTTCTGGCGAAATCTTACGGCAATGCAGGTAAATACAGTGGCTGTGTGTCAAACCCTAGTGAGCTGCCTACCTAGATTGCTTTTATTTTTCTTCTGAGTCAGCTTAACATGTGTGGGCAGCTCTTATCCAAAATGCGGCAAAATATGCTGCTGTGACCCCCCCCCAAAATACCGTTTAGCTATGCAGCTCGCTGGGTTATGAGAGACAGCCATTTGAGTCTAATGTATTTTTATTTCCTTCTCAAATCATGTGCTCTTCTCTCTCACCTGTCTGTTTTGAGGCCAGCATTTGCTCATTGTTCAGTGACTGCGGAGGAAAGCATGTGTGAAGGTGAACAGCGTGTAAACTCAGCGTTTTTCACAACACAAAGACCATAGGAGAGGTGGAAAGCTGCTGGTTGTGATCCAGCAGTGTCTTGCTGCGATATACATTCAGTCTGGCTCTCTTCAATTACTGCTTAAAAAAATTAATAGTCTGATGCAAGGTCTAAAAGTGTGCTTTCCACCCATTTGGCACTGATAACACATGAATAATATGATCAGATGTTTGTATGTATAATGCTGTAACAGTCTTATGAGGACAAAGCAGTCAGATTTGAATAATTATTATAAAAAATAATAATAACTATAAATAAGACATTTTAAAATAAACAAAATTCTTAAATAAAACTAACTATGCCTTAATATGAGAGAGGATAAAAAGTGTCCTTGTTTGCCCGTGATCATTTTCCATGCTGGCTTAATCCTTGCAGTAGACACCTTGTTGTCTGGGAATTATGATATGATGGGAAGAAATGTAGTAGTTTTGAGCTGAATATAAATGAGTGTATTTTGTGAGCGCTTGCTTGAAAGCACCTATGTGTCATGAGGCGTGCACACACCCACGATCACGAACCCTTTTGTTAATACGCCCACAAGAGCACTTACAAAGATGCAGGAGGTCTTGGTTTCTGACAGTGCAGAAGGCTGATAATTACTAAAATGCTTAGTGTGTTTAATTATTTGCTTTGGAAATATGCATATATGGATAGTTCACATGACGGCAAGCAGTGACAGCAGTGTGATGCCATAGCTTCGCTTCCACAGCTGTGTATTAAAGTTTATTAAAATATTAGTTTTGTATTAAAATACAAGGCACATTTAAAGTAAAAATAGGCGTTAATAAAATATGCAGTGAATATTGGAATAAACTTCCAGGACAGAAATCTGAACATTGAATAAAGCCAGGTTCAGAATTCATATATTGAATATATTGAACAAGACTTTTTCTTGAGTTGGTCACTTCGAAAAATCTTGTCAATAAAAAAACAAACAAACAAACAAAAATTATAACGTTTCACCAAGTTTTTTTTTTAGGTGCTGCTGAAGTGGAGATTTCTAAATCATTTTGAGAAAAGAGCCATCAAAGATATGCACTGTAATTAAAACCTACAGATGCAAATATTTAAAGAGTAATAAAATAAACACTTAAATGTGTAGTTTGTATGTTTTCTCTCCACTAGTCAGAATGAAGTTATGGAAGCGAAATAGACCGAAATCTCAAAATTGACCAGTGCATGGACAAAACAAACCAAAACAATTGTTTTGCCTGTAGTGTCTTGTCATTAAAAGAAATGGTCCCAGACACTGTCCCAGTGTCTAAAATATGCATTTTCATTTTTAACATTCAAATTCATTCAAAAAATGTCAATGTCATTTGTCAACTCAATTCACACACACATTTTTGTTTGTTGTGTCATTGCTCAGCTTGTCTATTGATCTTTTTTCTTGTTGCCTTTTTCTTTGGTCACTTTAGTTAGCATCTAGTTTACCTTGGTTTACCCTGTGTGTGTTTTTGTATTACCTGTGTAGTCACGCCACCTCCCCGCCAGAATATTTTTTCATTAGGCATCTGATTAGGCATCTATAGCCCCGGTCTAATTTGCACAGTCGTATATCCAGTGTTCCATTACCGTCAGACTAGCACCGCTGAGGGTCCTGCTAGTGCTCTTTCCGCTTCTTATGGTGAGGTGCTCTGTGCTCACGAACAGTTCACTGGCCTGCGAATTGAAACTCACAAGTAAAAGATTTGTTTTTCTTTCTGGGTGCAGTAGACGGGGTAGTGAGTGCGTTTGTGTGATCTTGGATTGTTTTCAAAAAGCCCCATTGTGTTCACCTAATGGACCACTGTTAATTCTGATTGTAAGTCTGCATTCCTGTACTTGCTTTAGTCCTTGAGCCCGTTTAGAGTCGTCGTGAGCAAGCGCACAAACTGCAGACCTAGATTTAACGGTTCTCCTTACTCATAACGTTTAACTCCAAATAGGGTGGAGAATCAGAAGATAATTAAAGCTGTTTCGTGTTTGCATGAGTAATGTAATCTTCAATCTGCAGTCTGTAATTTTCAACTAAACGAGTTTCGATTATGCAGTGGCGTGACCTCTGTTCTAAGGTTCTTCTAGAACATCAAGTTTATTGCATCAAGGGAAGTCAAAAATAACTAATAAATAACAGAACATAAGCTAGAGCTATCTTTTGGGTTTCTGATAAGATGTTTCTGTCTGATGTTTTTGCCGTAGAATGCATTGTTTAGTGCAAAAATGGCAGACGAGGTGAGAAAATAAACGTTTTATTATTAAATTTATTGATAAAAGTTCAATGTAATAAAAAATGTATTAGCCTATTTTTTCTAATGTTTGTGTGTAATGTGTATTTTTGTGCCTACAATAGTATCACGCCGTTAGCTTAGTATTAGTAACAGCATTGAAATGGTGGGAAAAACTACATTACCCATGATTCTGCAGAGAAATCTGCTCCAATCAGAGATTAGCGACAAGTGAATTGCACCAAAACAACACTTTAGTGGCCACCCACTCCCATGAAGCACTGTGCATGCTTACAATAAATGTAAAATACATTTCTGTAGGTGTGTGTATCTATAATATATATATAGATATATATAATAACAGCTTATATCAATAGTTTTGATTTCTACATTGTATTTTGATTTGATTGTAATCGCACTGCTTTGTAGTTCTTTCCCTCATTAATCTGTTAAGTACACAGTCTTGTCCCTTTATCTTTTTGGCAGATTTACAATTAAATTTAGCCTATTTTTGCTTTGAATCGAAGTTTGTAATGTTGCGATACACCTCGTAACTGGTTGGTTTGGTTTAAGACTTTTAAAAAATCTCTATGGGAGAAATACTTCGGGAAGGCTGCTGAAAAAAGGGGCAGGTGCTATGCACTCTATTGGAATCACTTGTAAGTCTTCCGTGTGTAGTGTTATTTGTATGGTGTGTGGAGTTTCTGCCTATGTAGAATCTTCCATCTATTTAACATGATTTAGTGATTACATGATGGCCATGATGCTGTCTTACTAGGCAGCTGCCTATGAAAGAAGCAAACAGTGAGGCAGCTCTCTAGCTTTTAAGCAGAGCTAATGTTTCAGTCACAATATGATCATGCTGAATGAAATATAGAAACACCTTAAACTTCTAGAAAATTTTCCTTTTTTTGCAGATTATCCGCCACACATAGTTAGTTAGGATCTGCCCTGAGTGTGAGAAACCGACATCTCCTTAATTCACCTGGTTGATGTGTAATTAAGTTGTGAACGCCAGTGTGTGGCACTTCTGTTTGTATTCACTCCCTGCATCAATAGCAGACCTGCGCGACCACACCCTCTGGTCAAAGTGTGCCCCGGTCGAGTCGGAGAGAAATCTCACCAGATTAAAGAGGTTTGGCTGGAGTGATGGCTGTATTTCAGCGTTGAGACGTGACTGTGTGTGTGAGACTTTAGAGGTCTGATCCAGCGCTGCTCTTGATTCCCTGCTTGAACCCGATGACATCTTCGCTTTCACAGCGAGTCTGAGATGTAGCCCTCATATTTATACCAGAGCCCCGGCCCTACGCTGAGCTGTAACCCACGCTTTTAAGGCATACTGTGCTGCTAATTGCTACCTGTGTTATCAGCAAGGTGTCTGTGCGAGTGAGTTTTTTTTGGCTTCACTCTGGATGAACTCGGCTCAATAAAGATCGATCCTTGGAGCGCTGTCCTACATGCAGGAGCTTTGAGTTCAATTACAGCCTGAATGCAGATGATGAGATTCAGCCGAGACAAGCTTGACCATTACTGTAGCTTTTACTCTGGGGTTAAGGATTTTTCAAAACCTCTAACATTGCAAGCTTTGTTGCAAGTATTTGTGTTATGAATGTGAATTATAACTTAAAAAATAGCCAGAAACTCACCATGCCTTGAAAAAAAGAAAAATCGAGACAAAAAATGTAAAAAGAAGCCTGTACACTCTAATAATGAAAAATAAATATTGAATTCAAGATTAAAAAAACACTACTTTGATGAAAAAGTAGCCAAAATGTTGACCTTTTGAAAATGTTTGCCTTTTTTCATTAAAGTAGTGGTTTTTAATCTCGCATTCAATGTTTCTTTTTACATGATAACAATGTACTAAAAACGTTTTTCTATGCATTTTCAAAAAGTTTTGCATACAGACAAAATTGTCAAAAATGATCCCTGTTCACACAGGTCCACAAAAAGACTAAAAATGCTGTATTCATGCCAGGCCAGTTGATGTTACTTTGTAAAGCTACACTATAAACTGAACACGTGATGTGGGAATTTTCACAAATTCACGTTTTTTGTAGTTTACACAGACACAAAAACTTGCACTTTGAAACCCGTTTTCAACAGTTTTCAGGCCCTCAACACCATTGTTGTGTACATTATTGACCAAAACACACAAGTTTTCCGTTTTTAGCTGGAAATGGTGTTGTGTAAATGCCCCCTTAGAGTGTGTGGGCTTCTTTTTTAAGTTTTGTCATCATGAATGATAATTCAAATCATGTAGATTCTTTGATGTATAATTTACTTATGTATTATATACTTAAGTTATTATTATTATTATTTATTGTACCTATTGTTATAGTTGTAATTATTGTAGAAAATAAAAAATGTACTACTGGGGCTGTACCTTTTAAAAAGAGACTAATGTGTACCTTTTAAGGTAAAAATATGCACATTTTAGATGTAAATAAAGTACAAAAGTGTACTTTTTGAAAGGGTATCACTCCAGTTTTGTACCCATGTACAAATAACTAGTAACTACAAGTACTCCGAACACCTTAGCAGCTGTATAGCAATGCCCTGGCAGTGCATTTTTCATGCTTAGGTGCTACTAATATTGTCTACAGAAAATTTAAAAATGTAATTTGATTTTCATACCGTAAGCCACAGCTTCATTCTGGATGAATTTGGCTGTAATCCTTGGAGCTCTGTCCTAGTTGTAAGAGCTTTCAGTTCAAGTACAGATTGAACACCACTGATAAAATAAACTGATACTGATTTCAAGCCAAGCTTTTAGTAGGGTAAACCTACAGCTGTGATATTGATGCTAGTACATCTAGTCCTGTAACAAAGTTTTACGCACATCAGCAAAAAAAAAAAAAGGTTAAACAAAACTAATGCAACACGTATCTTTAACACTGCCTCCTCAGATGGCAGAATTGTTCTTATCTCCCTCGATAACCATGAGGAAGAATAAGACGCTTTCACTGATAAAGTGTTCTTCACCCATGAATGTTTAAGGATGGCCAGTGTTGTTATGACCCGATGTGCTCGTTCTTCTCTAATGGTCGTGTGAGCGTTTCGCCTGTATTAGTCATTCTGGAATCATCAGTGTGTCACTGCAGTGACTCAACAGGTGAGGTGGCTCAGAACGGCTGTGGCCTTTGTTTGTTTTTTATCATGTTGGTCAGGTAATTACTTCAAGAACACGCCCTTAAAATCTGAATTCTTCATAATGAAAGCTAAGATTAGAATGAGAGTCCAGTGGCATTGTCTTGTCTTTTTAACCAGTGAAGTTTGGACACAAAGTGGCCACTTGCAGTTTCTTTTTGGTTTGCTGACTCCGCTTCCTGTGTTGGTGTTTGTCAGAGATATGAAGAACGCTTTTTTTTGGGAGGCATAGGGGAGCGCGGGGCACAAAGTAACACAGGGTTAGTTGTAACACACGTGGTTTGAATATTTCCACACATGCTAGCATAACAAAATTTACAGTATTTATTAGTTACCATATCAACATTATATAGAAAAAAAAAGTGCACCAAAATTCAAAATTCTTTAGAAGATATCGCTGAACATTTATTTTAACATAGTAAAATTAAAATTCTGGCTTAAGTTTTTCATCTCTGTTTTTATTAATAATTTAAAATGAGACAAATCTGCTATTATTTTAATCTTCAATCTGTTATTTATCAGTTTAGATAGTGATTTTTTTTTTAATGCTTCGCTAACTAGCAGAAGACAGCAACTAGTTTTAAACTCAAATTGCGCAGATAGGGCACGTTGTAACACTGCGTTACAATACAATGTGCTATTCTATGACATTAGAGATGTAATTTACTTCAATGCATTTTAATGAGAAACAACGAGAAACAGATTAATAAAGACTGACAGTCAATGTTTAATGTTAAGAAATTATTATTTCAAGACATGTAAAGCATTTTGCTCGTTTATGTGGGCCCGTCCCAAAGCATGGTTGCAATGTGTCATTGTCAAAACTCCAAAATTGATTTATGTGTAATTCTTAAAAAAACGACATTATTTTATTTGAAACAAATATTTTCGTTATCGTGTATTATATTTTTTTCATTCGATCAGATAACGTTTTAAGCTGTTATATGGTCATGTTATAACATGCCCCTCAGATGTTACAATGTACCCACCTACCTAAATGTTGTCACATTTCACTTCCATTTTAGGGGTTTAAATAAAATAAAAAAGTATACACTGTAATTATGAAACAAAGTGACATATTTGTACTAGACGAGTGTAAAATTACTGTGGATAAAAAAAAAATTATATTCTGAACCCCATGTGGATTTACACAAACTGAGAAAGACAAAAAGTGTTAGTTTGTGCCCCGCTCTCCCCTACCTTTGTACAGATGCTGGTCAAAACACAACCACAGCCTTCAAAGTAAGAAGTTAATGTGGAAAAGTATGTTTTTTTTTTTTTTTTTTTCAAGAACCATAAACTGACTGAAAGCAACGGGCAGCTGGGTAAAGATTAAAGAGTCCAGTTTGCTACACCTCAGTCAGATTGACTTTAACTGAGTGGCCATGTTTGAAGGTTTTACTAATACTACTTATTCAAAGTTATGCTTTTTTAAAATGTACCGTCACAAGTTTGGATGTCAATGTGATTAAAAAATATATCCAATTTAAAAGAAGACATTATGCTCCATTACAAGGCATGCATTTATTGAGAAAGTACATTACAAAATATAGAAGAAGACGTGAGTTTGTGTATTCCGGCAAATTATGTATGTGTGTTTTTATGCGTTATTAATTGGGAAAAAAATAAATTGATATTTGTTCATGGTTTAAAAGGTAAAAATAAACTACCAAAAATCGAAGGATATTTATTATAGTCCGCTATATATATATATTATATATATATAGTATATTATCAGTAGTCACATTTGAAGTCGATCAATAACCTTTCATCAAAGTTGTCCTAAAAACAAAACAATAACCGTTCTTGTCTTAGGACCCTTTGGCATACTGTTTTTGACACGTCACAATGGGACTACTGTGGTGTGTGTGTGTTAGGGTACAATTTGCTGACGTGAGGAAATTTTTTCATCCGGTAATCGAGTGATGAACACCGGTAATAACGGGATCACCGCCGGGGGCGTTCCCTTCTTTTCCTCGCTGTCCTTTGCTTTAATAGTCTTCGCTAAAAGTGGACGGGGCAAATTTTACTTTCACTTTACAATAGTGGTAATTAGAATAAACGAAATTGTCGTTTTAGTTTGTGTGATCATGTTCCTCTTTCCTGTTTTCTTTCCTTCGCTTTTAAATAGTTTTAAAGAGCACGTGAGATTTTACTTTCCATTTTAGAAATTAGCGGCAGATTCGGCGTAAATTGATGAATCGCAACCATACAAATACCACGTCAACAACCTCACTTTGTGTCCCTATAAAGCATAGAACATTTCTTAACAAAACAATAAAAATACACCATGCTATAGGGCGGGCTATGCCTAATATAAAATAAATAACTTACATAAAGTTGGTATACAAAACTGGAAATAAGTAAATGTATAATATATAAACAAATAAATAAGAAACTTAGAACGTTTATTAGCAAAACGAGTAATAAAGCTTGGAGGCACGGCATACACCTGATGTCAAATAAAATAAATAAATGAAACAAAGTTTAAATAAAGTAAAAATCAACAAACAATGTGGAACCAATTAAATAAAAAACGAATGTTTAAAAAAACTTCCAAAATCATCTTAGATAAACTGCAAAAGTCAACAGGCTTTTCAAAATCCAATTAATAGTTAGAAAAGAAATCAGCCGCCGATCGTCTTGTCGGTTCTACCGACTCACTATCTTGTAGTCAGCCTAGAAATCACTCTCCTCAAGGATAAAATGAAACGCTGATCTGTGATGCAAATGTCGTTAAATTTTTTTGCATTGAGCAGCCTGCGTCAGTTTTAAAATTGTACTGTGTGCTGTTCAGTTACTGAACTAAATGTATTTTATGTACTATAAAAAAGTCTAAACAGATGGGTGGCGGGTCGGTAGGCAAGTGACGTAAAACGGCTGTTGCGGATCTTAACAGCGGTAGCAAACGGTCTATCGCAGAAGATGTGGGTGTTGCATGTATTATGTGTGTGTGTATATAAGGGGTACGGAAAATATTCAGGACACCCGTTATCATCTTTTCATCTTTGTAATTGCCGCATGCTCAAATCATAAAGTGAATTTTTTTCTCATTAAGTAACCAGCACCTATGACCGAAATACCACAGAATTGGTGGACATTTTTGCAAGATTATAAAAAAGAAAAAACTGAAAATCACATGGTCCTAAGATTCAGACCTTGCCAGGATTTAGTAGAAGACCCCTTTTGACTAATCCAGCCATGAGGCTTTTGGAAGATTGCAAAAGTTTTTCACCCCTGGTGATGATGGGGATCCTCTGCAGATCCTCCTGCCGATCCTATCCAGTTCTGTATGTTGGATTCTCGGGTAAACCGTTTGGGGCACAATTTTGTTAGCGTTCTCTCCAGAGATGCCATTCAATTGTGGTGTATAGTCAGGGCTCTGGTGGGCATTCAAGAACAGTCACAGCAGCTGTTGTGAGCTATGACCTTCGTTATTTTAGCTGTGTGGTTAGGGTCATGGTCTTGTTGGAAGGTAAACCTTCGGCAAAGTCTGATGGTCGGAGCACTCTGAGAAGGTTTTCGTCCAGGATATCCCAGTACTTGGCCACATTCATCTTTCCCTCGATTGGAACCAGTCGTCCTGTCCCTGCAGCTGTAAAACACCCCCACAGCATGATGCTGCACCACCATGCTTCACTGTTGGGACTATATTGTACAGGTGATGAGCAGTGCCTGGTTTTCTCCACAAATTACCGCTTTAGAATTAAGGCAAAGGGTCATTTTGGTCTCATCAGCACCAGAGCAATCTTATTTCTCACCGCACTCTTCGGAGTCTCCACTGCGCGGCTTTCATTGGGTCTTGAGTCTACTGCTTTTTAGGAGAGGCTTCCGATAGCGACCCTCTGCCAATACAAGCCCGAATGAGGGTAGGGCACACCCGCCAGTGGATGGTTGAACTTAGTCTAAAACTTTCTCCACATCTCACGACTGATCTGGCAGTCAGTCACAGTGATCTTTTGGGTCTTCTTGACCTCTCTAACCAAAGGTTGCTAGATCCCCGATTTTAGCTCCGTTTGGCAGAGCAGCCCAGCTCTAGGACGGGTTCGGTTCGTCCCAAACGTTTCCATTACGAATTATGGAGGCCATGTGCTTTAGGACACCCCTTATGAAGTGCAGCAAGAAAGCGTTCTTGTAACTTGGCCAGATCTGTTGCATGCGCAACACATATGTCTTGAGCTCTTTCAGGCAGTTACTTTGAAATCATGCTTCCATTTTTTCTCTGACATGCACTGTGAGCTGTAAGTTCTTATATAGACAGGTGTGTGGCTTTTTTTATATAGTCCAATCAGTATAATCAAACACAGTTGGACTTAAATGAAGGTGTAGAACCATCTCAAGTATTATCAGAAGAAATGGACAGCACCTGAGGTTAATATATGAGTGTCACAGCAAAGGGTCTGAATAATTAGGACCATGTGATATTTCAGTTTTAAATTTTTAATAAATCTGCAAAAATGTCAACAATTCTGTGTTTTCTGTCAATATGGGGTGATGTGTGTACATTAATGAGGAAAAAAAAAAACTTAAATGATTTTAGTAAATGGCTGCAACATAACAAAGAGTGAAAAATATAACGGGGTCTGAATACTTTCCGTACTACACACTGTCAATATTTAGGGATGCCCAACTACCGCAATGGGTATAGGCCGATATGAGCTACTGTACTCGTTAAAATTCCCCGATACCAAATGCCGATACCACACAGCATGTGATAAGAGCAATATTCAGACAAAGAAACACCGACAACAGAACAAAACTCGACATCCTTAGCACTCGACAATGGAGTTAAGGATGTCTACAACGAAGTAGATGTATGCAATGAATATAACATTAAACATTCAATATTAACGCCTGTATAGCTAATGTACGCGAGCTGATAAGCAAAGCACGCCGAGTGGATTGAGCGCACGGCGGCGCACATGCGCGAGCTTGTCGAGTGAATATAACTTTCTCACAGACATCACTGGAAAGTTTGTAGTTCGGTCGGATATGTCAAAAACAAGTAAGTAAAAAATGCACAAATTATCTGAACGGTAGGGAGAGTGCCGAGTGGACTCGCGCATAGCGCGCACACTTCTGTTGTGTGATTTTTGATGTTCACTCACTTAGCACACACATCATTTTGATTTAAAACTAAATTGTAAAAATAAGACAATTTATAGGGGCGTTCACTATAGACATCATTTATTTTCAACCTTAGGCAAACACGACTTTCTGGCGAAAATGAATCTAGCAGCCTGTGTGAAATGCACAAGGCTGTACTATTCTGCATCAGTACAAAAACGTGCACGCGTTGTGCGTGTTTTGCTTGCTTGAGTGTTTCTGCATTATACGAGTGGCTTTGGAATATAAATCGCAGCACGTTTCAGATGAAAAAACGCGACTTCTATTTCTGAAAATATCACAGTTAGGAGATTAACGAGTGGTTCCCAGCATTATTACAGCAAAGCGCATGATTACAGTTCTGAGCCGCTGCAATGGAGCAGCTCTAATCTATTAAATTAAAGATGATGTACCACAAAGCAAAAAAATTAACAGTGAAAGTAACAAAAACTTGTAAAATACATTTTAATGGGCATAATTAAGTGTGAAA
The DNA here is from genome assembly GCA_018155175.1 of Sinocyclocheilus anophthalmus. NCBI lineage: Eukaryota > Metazoa > Chordata > Actinopteri > Cypriniformes > Cyprinidae > Sinocyclocheilus > Sinocyclocheilus anophthalmus. The sequence continues at coordinate 34,615 of JADLZN010007646.1, read as the reverse complement.
ATAACCGAAGGATATACAGTCAAACCAAAAAGTATTCAGAGACCAGATATAATTTTTTAAATATTTTTTTTACTAGTAGGTGCAGGACACTATAGTTAATTTATGTAAGTGAGGATAGCAAAATAAAGTAAACTGTGACAAATCATACCCAAAAATTTTTCATACAGTGGACAACCAGTAAAACTGATACAAATTTGGGAACAAAAATTATTCAGACCGAGTCTGGGAAAAATTTAATGTGAAGTTTGCATGAAGCTGGATGACAGCGTGCCCAGGAGACTATATGCTGTCATTGAGGCTAAGGGTTGCCTGACTAAGTATTGATAGTTGTGTAAATGTTGTCATACTAACAGCTGTCTAATTTTTTGTTGATTGTAATCTATTACATACCTTGCTATCAAAGTATCAACATTATCAAGCTGAATTTGTTCTGACACAGTTTAACTCTGAGTTTTTGTCATATTTTATTACCGTTTTCTAAACTATAGGCGAATAAACTGTGATATAATGTGAGAAAAGTTGAAGGTGTCTGAATAAATTTTGGTTTGACTATCTATTTTATAAATGAAGTTAACCAAATAACATTATACATACTTTTTTGTTTCTGTACCCAATATTTAAAATAATTACAAATGCAATAAAAATATCGGTACTCAGTATCGGCAAGTACAAAAATAAAAGTATCGGTATCGGGCGAGTACTGGCAAATGTGGTATCGGTGCAGAGACTTAATGATAATGTATGTATGTATGTATCTGGACTCTGATCTGCCGATTCACGTCCTTACCCGATCTTTTAAGCCTTCTTTGAGTCATTAATACATACCTATTTTGTAAGGATTATCGGCCACATCAGGATGTTTAGACATTTATTAAGCGGCGCGATGACATTTCCTTTTTAGAAAATTGGGGGAAATCTCTTTGTAGGTGACTCTTAGTGAGGGGGGGGGGTGGGGCGCAGCTTTCCACAGGAGTCCGCTACTGCATAAGTGGCTGTGTTACAAGCAAACAAAACATTTTATCTCATTATTTTGATGTGGGTCGCAAACATTGTTCAATGGGAAAGCTCGGTTCAGCATGGCAATTATTTTTTTACACAGTACAGTTAATAAGTCTTTCACAGACATGTTAAACACAATACAATAAAGCAACCACTTCATGATGCTTTACTTTTGCATTTAAGGAGCGAGATTTCTATATTAATGTTGGCTCAAGCAAGGGCACAAACATTTAAATGACTGTTATATCGTTATCACAAACAGTACATTGATAGAAAGTAGTAAGCTCGGCTCCTTTCTTTTGCATTTAAATTGTATTACAACGCAATCATGTGGTTTATAAAGAGAACTTGGTTCTTCTACACCTCCACGAGTGTCAATCGATACTGGGCTTGTTTACTAAAAGTGCCTTTTCCCTTGAAACCTAGCTCCAAAACGCCCATGTGTTGGACTGTGAAACACAGTAGACTGAATCTTATCTGAAGTTAGGGTTTGGAATTACTACATTTTCGGGGTCAAGTCCATGGGTTAGTGTTTACTGGAAACAATCGCTGTACTTTAAGTCAGCGCTTGAAGCTACAACAATAGACTCGGTGTGGAAATCCATCGGCAATGCTGCAGATGCAACGATCGGCGGCAAAGAAACAACGCTCGTGAGTACCTACGTCAGCATTAATTATTTCACGTCCCGCGCCTGACAGAGAATGAGAGGGGTGCAGATGATGTATGCCAACTCGCACTAGCAGAGCAATCATCAGAGTGTGATCGCACCTTGGGAGAGACCGCCACGATCATCATCCTAAGTGAGCTTAGCGGGTGTTACTTACCCCTCTACGAGCAGTGATTCGGTATGCGGCGTCTCGATCATATCGGAGCTCCACGGATCTTAAAATACTATATATAATACAGTTGGGTACGGAAAGTATTCAGACCCCCGTAAATTTTTCACTCTTTGTTATATTGAGCCATTTGCTAAAATCATTTAAGTAAATTTTTTTCCTCATATGTACACACACAGCACTCCATATTGACAGAAAACACAGAATTGTTGAAATTTTTGCAGATTTATTACAAAAGAAAAACCGAAATATCACATGGTCCTAAGTATTCAGACCCCTTTGCTCAGTATTTAGTAGAAGCACCCCTTTTGATCTAATACAGCCATGAGTCTTTTTGGGAAAGATGCAACAAAGTTTTTCACACCTGGATTTGGGGAAACTCTGCCATTCCTCCTTGCAGATTCTCCTCTCCAGTTCTGTCAGGTTGGATAAACGTTGGTGGACAGCCATTTTTAGGTCTGATCAAGAGATGTCTCAATTGGGGTTAAGTCAGGGTCTGGTGGGCCATTCAAGAACAGTAACAGAGGTGTTGTGAAGACACTCAGTCACGTTACTATTTAGCTGTTGTCTTAGGGTCATTGTTTGTTGGAAGGTAAACATTGGGCCGTCTAGGTCCTGAGACTCTGGAGAATGGTTTGTCGTCCAGGGATATCCTGTACTTGCCGCATTATCTTTCCCTGATTGCAAACAGCGTTCGTCCCTCTGCAGCTGAGAAAAAAAAAACCCCAACACTGATGCTGCCACCACCATGCTTCACTGTTGGGACTGGATTGGACAGGTGATGAGCAGTGCCTGGTTTTCTCACACATACCGCTTAGAATTAAGGCCAAAAAAATCTATCTTGGCCTCATCCGACCAGAGAATCTTATTTCTCACCATGGAGTCCTTCAGGTGTTTTTTAGCAAACTCCATGAGGACTTTCATTGTCTTGCACTGAGGAGAGGCTTCCGTCGGACCCCTCTGCCATAAAGCCCCGACTGGTGGAGGGCTGCAGTGATGGTTGACTTAATACAACTTTCTCCCATCTCCCGACTGAATCTCTGGAGCTCAGCCACAGTGATCATTTGGTTCTTCTTTACCTCTCTCACCAAGAATCTTCTCCCCCAATAGCTCAGTTTGGACGGCCAGCTCTAGGAAGGGTTCAGGTCATCCCAAACGTCTTCCATTTAAGGAATATGGAGGCCACTGTGCTCTTAGGAACCTTAAGTGCAGCGAAATTTTTTTTTGTAACCTTGCCCAGATCTGTGCCTTGCCACAATTCTGTCACTGAGCTCTTCAGGCAGTTCCTTTGACCTCATGATTCTAATTTGCTCTGACATGCACTGTGAGCTGTAAGGTCTTATATAGACCGGTGTGTGGCTTTCCTAATCAAGTCCATCAGTATAATCAAACACAGCTGGACTCAAATAAAGGTATAGAACCATCTCAAGGATGATCAGAAGAAATGGACAGCACCTGAGTTAATATATGAGTGTCACAGCAAAGGGTATGAATACTTCGGACCATGTGATATTTCAGTTTTTCTTTTTTAATAATCTGCAAAAATGTCAACAATTCTGTGTTTTCTGTCAATATTGTGTGCTGTGTGTACATTAATGAGTAAAAAAAAAATAACTTAAATGATTTTAACAAATGGCAGCAATATAACAAAGAGTGAAAAATTTAAAATTTAAGGGGGTCTGAATACTTTACCCGTACCCACTGTCCTATATAGAAAAGTGGGGCAAAAAGATAGGATTGTATGGCACAGACTCCCAATTGTGCAGAGTTTGCCTCCCATTAAAGTATGTATGAGAGAGGCCGGTAATGTTATCATAGGTTATTACCTCAAACGCTGAGGACAATAAATAGAGCAAAACAAAATCAGAAACTCAAATTGTGGATTTTGAAAGGAAGTTGTAATGGAGGTAAGTTCCTCTGTAAAATAAGTATTTGGTCAACTACAAACAAGCAAGATTTTTGGCTCTCACAGACTTGTAACTTCTTCTTTAAGATGCTCCTCTGTCCTCCACTGGTTACCTTTATTAATGGCATCTGTTTGAACTCGTATCAGTATAAAAGACACCTGCTGCAGTAACACTAAAACATATTCACACTCCCAAACCAACCATGGCCATCAGCACCAACGAGCGGGTCAAAGGACTACCAGAAACAAACCTGTAGACCCCCTGGCGGGTAAGAGCTGAAGTCCGGAAATAAGGGTAAACCTAGCATTGTAGTGAAGAAATCAACTGGTGGGACATATAGAAATGGCCAAGCCATACAGACACTGATAATCTCACCTCGATCTGGGGTCCACGCAAGCTTCGCCCGTGGGGTCCAAAATGATCCACAATGAACTGCGTGAGCTAAAATCCCAGACGCATCTGACCGGGGGAACCTAGTGAATGACTGCAGAGGAGCTGGGACCAAAAAGTAACAAAGGTACACCAGTAACACATGCGCCACCGGGAGAACTCAAATCTTGCATGGGCCGAAGTGTCCCCTGCTTTAAGCCAGTACATGGCAGGCCCCCGTCTGAAGTTTGCTGAGGAGAGCACTTTGGATGATCCAGAGGGGATGGGAGAATGTCAATGGTTGATGAATACCAAACTAGATTTGTTGGTTGCAAAAATCTCAGTTGTCGTGTTTGGGAGGAGGGAAAGCATGCTGAGTTCGCATCAATGAACGACACCATACATACTGGTGAAGCATGGTGTGGAAACATCAATGCTTTGGGGATCTGTTTCTGCAGAAGGGAACCAGGTAGAATGATCCGTGTAACGAAAGAATGAACGGGGGCCATGTAGCGTGGATTTTGAGTGAAAGATAACTCCTTTCCATCCGCTTATAGGAGGCATTGAAGGGGATGAACACGGGTGCTGGTCTTTCAGCATGACAATGCATTCGAAACACACGCATGGCCGGGTAACCGAAGAGGTAGTGGCTAGGTAAGAAGCATTCAAGTGTGTCGTTTGCCTGGCGGGCATAGCCAGTCTCCAGATCTCAACCCCAAAGAAAATCTTTGGATGGAGTTGAAAATCCATGTTGCCCAGCGACAGCCCCAAAACATTAATGCTCTAGAGGAGATCTGCATGGAGGAATGGGTCAAAATACCAGCAACAGTGTGTGAAATCCTTGTGAAGACTTACAGAAAACGTTTGACATCTGTCATTGCCAACAAAGGGTATATAACAAAGTATTGAGATTAAATTTGGTTATTGACCAAATACTTATTTTCCACCATAATTTGCAAATAAATTCTTTAAAAATCCTACAATGTGATTGTCTGGATTTTTTTTCTCATTTGTCTCTCATAGTTGAGGTATACCTATGCTGAAAATTACAGGCCTCTCTCATCTTAAGTGGGAGAACTTGCACAATTGGAGGCTGACTAAATACTTTTTTTCCCCACTGTATATATATATACATACATACATACATTTTATTTTTATTTGATAAATTTTCATCTTGATGTTATAAGATATGTTCTTATTTGTAATATACCTGGTTATTGCATGATATTGGTGCATATAGCCTACTTTTTATTTAAATATTTTGTCAAGCACATAACATTTTGTTGATGAAACTGCTTTGTCATAAATTAAATGGATTATTGCTGACCCGAGAGGCCAGTGGACTAGAGCATGACGGTCATAAAACATCTGTGTGGTCCTCCGATTGTGCCCGCTGGCCTTTAATTAAAACAAAAATGGACTTTAATGCTCAATGTTCCCATGACAACCCTCTTCAAATCTGAGGCTGACCCTTCTCTGTAGTGTAAAGGAGCTATTCAGCTTTATATTGGAAACTTGAAACAGTGCTCTCATGATACAGATCCTAACGGTGTAATGTTCTTTTGCTGGCTTTAGCTGCCTGTGTTTGGAGACTTGCTGTGATGTGAAAGGCGTGTAAAGCTCAGCTGACCGCTTGAACTGTGGGTGTGGGGACGCCACATCCTATTTGCTGTTGTCTCCTACAGACTTCTATGTAAAATCTCTGTTTGCTTTCGGAGTCCTGCTCAGCTGACTAAAGTCAAACCATTTTAATGAGTAACGCTCAGAGCGATCGGTTCCTTAAGTTTATTGATTTCACATTTCTGTCCACTGCTGCCATTGAGCCAGACCTCCTGAATCTCTTAACCTTCCACCTCTTCATTGACTGAAATTGGTGTGCGTGTGTGTGAGAGAGAATGAAAGCCAATCTGATAGCGTGTACGTCGAGGAAGAACAGAGTGATATGGGTAATGTTTACACATTCGGAGTTGGTGTTTGCTGTCATAATAGTGTTGTCATCTGACAGGCTCCTTATTGAGTGTTTACCGTTGATTCTTTTTTCCATTTATGTGATATTGGTCATGTAAACCATATGGTTGTAGATTCAAAAGTAGAGGTAGCGATATTACTAACTTAACTGCGTTTTGCTAGCTCGTTATTCAAAATATGAGTGCCTTTTCTATTAAGAAGCTAACCTTTAAACCATATCTTGACCAAGTTTGTTTGTTCACTCTGAATGTGAAAATGCTGAATGGCATGACACAATTACAGTCAGACAGAACATATATATTTTCCTGTAGTTTTGCCCAATGAGATTTAATGGGATGGAGCTACCATGCATGATGCAACAGAAAATCATAGTCACCAAAACAGTTTGACATTTAATGTGAAAGTCACTTGCTGCACTGCGCCTTGTTAGGACAAGTTGTTGTTTTGAATTTTTTTTTTTTTGAATATATTGATATTTCATTTGTTATTTAGAAATATTTTTTATTCCGCAAAGATGCATTAAATTGATCATAATTGGCAGAAAATACATTTATAATGTTACAAAGGATTTATATGTAAATGCATTTTAACCTATTTGTCAAAAATGTATGTGTCCACAAAAATATTAAGCATTGAAAAATAATAAGAAATGTTCTTGAGCATCAAATCAGCATATTAGAATGATTTCTGAGAATCATGTGACACTATTGTCATTGCGATCATGTGGACACTGTGTAAAGTATGTAGTATATTTTGAACTATTGTAGTTTACGCATTTTGCGGTCAGTAATGCAGGCCTTAGTTGAATATAAGAGATGACTTTCAGAAACATCGTACAGACCTCAAAAACTTTTTGTAGTATGTTATATTATTTAATGCTTAGCATTACAACTGAGCTAGCTTTGCGAATAATCAGACACACTCAGTTACTGTGGGTTTGTCACCTCCTTCGGGTTGGGTTTGTTTTAGCTTTCAGAAAAAATTATATTTATCTAAATACTTGAGTAGCCTGTAATTTGAGCTGTAGTTCCAATCTAGCTTCCCCAGCACTTGTGTGTGTGTGTGTGCACGTATCCAGCTCTTGTCCCACTAAATTCTGCCCTAGTTTAGCGTCGCCCTCTCTATTTTCAGGTATTACTCTCCCATCTTTTCTCTGAAGGTGCATGCAGTACAGACCAGTCATTCATTGACTGCCAGTCCTACAGGGAAATTAAGCCTCTATCAGCCACCCTCATCTCACATCGCTGCGGCTTTTGCATCCTGCTTTGCATTCTGGGTTTGAGCAGTATGTCACCCAGTTGGCGGGCAATGTATTGTTTCCCCCTTTATTTTACAAATTATCATTGTTTATTTTTGCTTGCTGTTTGTTTAAAATGTATTTAGTATGTCCTTGTAATCTTTTATCAAAATGTCACATAAAACTTACTCCGCCTTTGAAGCAACTGTCCTTTTCTGATGTCACAGGCCACATTGGCAAATGCATAATATTTTTGATACCATAAAAAAAATCATAATTGTTGTCACCAGCGTCAATATCACAAAAAACTAATATTAGCCTAAATTAAAGGGAAAAACAAATAACTCAAGCTCACTGAAGACAAGTAAACAATCAGCAATTAAATAAGAATAAGAAACTAACTGCAATCAACAGGACAAAAAAACTACAGTAGAACAAATAAATATGAAATGCTCCATACATTGTATAAGCACTCAAAGGGATTAAAACACGGCATATTCTTTACTGTGTAAATTAAATGTATATTTCTTCTTTTTAAAGTTGCAAAAGTGATTTAGTCAAGATCAGTGAGAGATTTTCTCTCTTGTTGTTTGATTAACATGAATGACAAACAGCAGGAATATTAGACTGCTGTCACTTTAAGAGCTGCCCGGATCCAATAAACTGTTACACGTTTTCTTTCTCCGGTGTTTGCTTTCACTTAAGACCTAAATTACTGTGTTTACGAGGATACTTGCAAAAGACAGGCATTTTGACACATACAATTGTGTGCATTTAAGCATTGAAGGCCTATATAAATTGACAAAAATAATGTTCAATACTCTTTGAGCATGGCCTTCACGTCCGCATGCCTCTCTGACAATGCTCAGAAACACGAATTCTATTTCGCTTCCATTTCATCGGCTTAAAATCTCTTCAATTTGAATATATTTTAAAATGTAATTAATTCCTGTGACGCAAAGCTGAATTTTCAGTATCATTACTCCAGTCTTCAGTGTCAATGATCCTTCAGAAATCATTATAATATGTCGATTTGATGCTCAAGAAACATTTCTCATCAATTTTGAACTTAGTGAACGTCGCATTATGGAAGTGAAATGTTTCATGTTGACTTCACGCACACAATGAATTGGTGTTCCTGGTGGCATGAACCTCTGTGTAAAGGTGTACAATTACATGATTCATAGCATAAATGTGCTTTGTGAGTGATAAGGTTGATATCGTCTAGTTTACTGATCATACACACAGATCGAAATGCAAGATCAAATGCAAATAACAGTATATAAACTGGTATCGCTCATTACCTGCGTCACTACCTGCATCACTGAACTTGCGACACAAACACAACAGAACCGCTGGATTTAAATCAGCACAGCCAGTGAAGGATCGAAAGCAACTGTTTTGAATGAGCTCACCTTTTTTTAACAACCAAAAAGTGACTGTTTCGTTGTTTTTTGAGGAAGTACAGATGTTCCTCTTGTTGATAGCAGAAGAGCGGATCCAGCAAGAGCTTGATGGTGCGATGCGGAATGAAAAAGTTTTTCAAGAGTCGTGGTAGTAGAGGCGGCGCAACTATAACAACATGTGAATAATCCCGCCCATTCTAAAGCGGTACTGAACTGCAGTGGAAACGCAAACCGAGCCGAGCCGTGCCATGCCATATTGAGCCGAGTCGTACCACGCAGTGGAAAACCGCCATAAGACGTCCTAGAACTGGCCCCACAGCTTCTGGCTGCTTGTTAAACATGGAAGTGGCGGAGAGGTGCCGTTCTCATTGTGGATTTGTGATCGGCCCTGAATGTGGCAGAACCAGTTCACGGTGGGTGTGTGAGGTGTATGTTTCAAGTCTGTGTTTCATAAGGTTTTGTGTGTTTGGTGCTTGTTTACAGAAATTGGCTAACACCAGCCTAGGAGCTGTCTCTCTGTGCTTTCACAGGTGTAGGCACTCAAATCCAAACCATCGGCTTGACAAAGCATGACTGTGTAAAAGAATAATTTATTATGTGCCCCACGTATGTGGATCGTTGTTTCCCAGCCCATGTGGTTCAGGTTTCACATTTAGCTGGTGTTTGTCGCCTCACTAGTGCGTTTGTGTGAGAGAGAGAGCGAGAGAGAGAGAGAGAGACAGGCAGGTTGAATCTCTCTCCTATTGTACAGCACATCAAACGCATTGCACACCTGGTTCTTATTGGCTCCACAAACCTCAGCCCTGAACTACTTGGCTTTCCTTTTGAAGCTGTCCCAGTGTGTGTGGCTTTCTGAGACCGGGCTCTGGGTGCCGGTGTGTGCTCAGCTGTGGTGCACCCTGGGGAAAGTGATGTCATTGTTGCCCAGAGAGCCGATTTTTGGAGAGGCAGCGAGTGGAAGCAAACGGCCAATTAGCAGAAATTGGACCAGGAGTGTCTGCACCATCTCTCACTTCTACTGCTCCAACTCCTGTGTGTCTTTAGTTTTCTGGTGACATGCATGTTCGTGTGTGTACGGTTTGTTGAACCCTTGCTCTGCTCACTCGATCAGATGATTTGGGCTGTAGGGCACAATGGGTCTGTTTTTCCTCATAGCTAGCCTTGTGTTTTCTTCTGTTAGGTTGTCTTTCTCTTATGTCTCCAGGTTAATGCAGACGTTGTTAAATGTACACTAATGTGTCAGTACGATTTAAAAAAAAAATTTTATTAATACTTTTATTCAGCAAGGATGCATTAAATTGATCAAAATGACAGTAAAAACATTTATATTAGGATGAACGAAAGAAAAATTCTCGGGACGAAGCGAACAAAATGAAACACTGGGCCGAAGGCCGAAGCCGAATACAAATACCGGTTTTTTGTTCACGTTTTTTCCCTCATTTGCCAATTTTTCACCATTGCATAAATGAAACAGCCAAAATGTGCTTTTTACTGTTTTGTCTTGCTTTTCAAAGAAAAAATAATTTACAAAACAACAATTTAAAAATATTTACTTAAAACTGAATTTTTTTTTTATATTCTAGCAGACATTATACCAATAAAACACAACTTAACTTCAAATTAATAAGTTAGTAAAAAGCAGAAGAGACTTCTTTTAAATCATTAGAAAATATTATAGATCCTAGTCTGAACACTGTGTAAATGTTACAATAAATGTTTTAATAGAGCTGTTGTAAATATTTTCGTTTTTTATTTTATTTTACAGAGCAAAGAACAATTACAATACTAACATTTATGAATGTTGGAGTTCTTGTTTTTTCTCAACTTTTATTTTAGCAGAAACCTGCAGGAAGACCTCAGTGCTTCTTTTTGTTGACAAATGACTCATTACGAATTTGGCGTTTGTTGCACGTATCGCATTGTCACATGCCTTCTAAAAATTCATAAAAATGTTACTGAGCAACTGACGAGTAACACCGTTTCAGCGCAGATTTCCCTCGCGCTTTGGACTTTGAACCCTACCGCCGCAAGCTCGTAGAACATGCAATTCCTGTGTGTATTAGAAAACATAACATTCTGCAGTTTATTTAATTGTTTAAGGGCATTTCGCGATTTTAATCATCATACAGTAACCAGCAACAATCACCCCTTCCTAAACAGTCTCTCGGTGTCGGTGCTTGTAATGATTTTTGCGTCTTTCTCGGACAGCTGTTTCCACACTGCAGTCATGTTTTCTGCATTAGCACGCGCCTCTATTTGATCGCATCACGTCATTGTTCGGTACAATTTATTCGGTCTTTTCGCTTAGTCGGCCGAACACTGAAAGAGCTTTTTTTGCTATTTTCGGCCAAATAATTGGTGCCGAACATTCGGTGCATCCCTAGTTTATATGTACAAAAAAAATCTGTTTTAAATAAATTATGAATCCTGAGAAATATGTATCAAGGTTTCCACAAAAATATGAAGTAGCAACTGTTTTCAATGTTGATGATAATCAGAAATGTTTCTTGAGAAGAATATCAGAATATTAGAGTGATTTCTTAATGTGAGACTGAAAACTGGAGTAATGACTGCTGAAAACTTTGCCATCACAGGAATAAACTACATTTTAAAATATATTCAAATATAAAACCGTTTTTGCTCAGATATTGCTCAAATATTTCACAATATTGCTGTTTTACTGTATTTTTGATCAAATAAAGACAGCCTTGGTGAGCAGAAGAGACTCTTTTAAAAACATTGAAGAATTATGTTGCAGACCCCATCAATTTGATCATAGTAGTTAATCAGTAGTTGACATAAAATCATTATAAAAAGCAAGAGATGTTATACAGATTATACTATTTTAAAACCCCCAGGTCATGTAAATACCTGAGATGTTGATAAAGTCACATGCAAAGCGATATCAGGGTAGCAGTCAAAAATGAATGTTAGTCAGGTTTGCCCTCATGACACATAGACTATTTTGGCTTAATAAGCATAAAGATTACATATGTCACTGTTTTTTCATCATTCTATTGTCACTCAGACCTACTGCGTCTAATAACATTAATGGTGCTGATTTCTACATGCACTACTGGTTTACCTACTTTATGTGCCAAAGTGTGCAACATGTGACAAAGGCACGCTATCCTGTGTATTAAATGCGACAATTTTACAATAAATGGCATCAGGACAAACTTTGAAGGACTTTTTTTTTAAAGCTGGACCCAGGGGAAAAAAATATAATATCTCAAGAACAATTTATAGTTCAATTCATTAATTTATAGTACAGTTCATGTATAGAGTTGTGTGTGTGTGTATATATATACACAGTGGGGAAAATATTTATTTGATCCCCTGCTGATTTTGTAAGTTTGCCCACTTACAAAGAAATGAAGGGTCTGTAATTTTTTTGGTAGGTTTATTTTAACGTATAGAGGCAGAATACCAACCAAAAAATCCAGAACAAACACATTATATAAAGGTTAGAAATAGATTTGCATTTCAGTGAGTGAAATAAATATTTTATCCCCAAGCAAAACATGACTTAGTAACCCTTGTTGGCAAGCACAGAGGTAAAACATTTCTTGTAGTTGGTCACCAGGTTTGCACAAATCTCAGGAGGGATTTTGATCCAGTCCTCTTTACAGTTCCTCTCTAAATCCTTAAGGTTTCTTGGCTGTCGTTGGGCAACTCGAAGTTTCAGCTCCCTCCACAGATTTTCTATAGGATTGAGATCTGGAGACTGGCTAGGCCACTCCATGACCTTAATGTGTTTCTTCTTGAGCCACTCCTTTGTTGCCTTGGCGGTATGTTTCGGGTCATTGCCATACTGGAAGACCCATCCATGACTAGGATGGTATTGTTTAGTTTTATTCGATACGATCCGCAAAAAGAATGAAGTGGAAAAGTTGTGGAAAATTTGAAAAAATTATTTTATACTGCGAACCTTAGCAAACTGTATTAAGTGCTTCAGTCAAGAGCAGTGAGTATTTTTCTTGTGTTTAATTTATTAACTTAAAGGAATAGGTAACCCAAAAATGAAAATTGTGTCATCATTTACTCACTCTCAAGTTGTTTTAAACCTGAATGAGTTTATTTCTTCTGTTAAACATAAGCTATTTAGAAGAATGTGGGAAACTAAACAGTTGCTGGTCCCCAGTGACTTTCATTTTTTTTTTCTATACTATGGAAGTCAATGGGGACCATCGGCTGTTTGGTTCCCCACAGTCTTCAAAATATCTTCTTTGGTGTTCAGCAAAAGAAAAAAAAATCATACAGCTTTGCAACAATGTGAGTAAATAATGATAGATTAAAATTTGGGTGAACTATCCCTTTAATGACAAGCGGCAGCATGTTTAGTACTGCCGCTTTAAGAGCTGCACACATCTGTTTTTCTCTCAACTGTTTACTTTCACTTTAGACATAGCCAACTGTGTTTATATGTAAACCTTGAGTGTTTTTGACAGTATTAGCGCAATCAGACGATAACTAAGTAATCAAGTGCTGTTTGACCGGCCTTTTAGTGTACGCACGCTTCGGGTGTACGTGCTCTGAATAAGCACATGTTGGAACAGCACGCAAATGAAACTTTTAACCGGCAAGGCTTTAAAGCATGCGGAAATAATGTACTTTTGTGACTGCGAATAAGTCTCATGAGTGTAACTCTACCGAATCAACATTTGATGTGAATGTGTCTCGCGAGTTTCAGTTGAAGCTGGAGCCGCGAGACATAATACAGCGCATTGCTTGAGGTAGATGTTGTATTTTATTAGTAAATGTTTCATTATATTACTAGTGTTGCCTCTTTTGTTCACTATTACATTGCTGCATATATTGCATCTGACACTGGTGTCACCTAGTTTTGCAACGTGAGCCCACACTTTCAAAGTTTCACTCTTGCCACGATGACTGATTGCACGCAAACACACACCGCACATGCGCATGGATATCACACGCACGTCGAGCAAACGTCGGCCACATCATTCAGTGAAGGAAAATGACAAGCAACAGCTTCTAATTCGTCATTAACATTGAAGTATACGGAGATAAAACAACGCAAGTATCGATAACCGTATCGTTTGTCCTGAAGCTTATCGGTATTCCAGTATTGACCCAATTACGTACCGGTCCAAAAAATACTGGTTCTCGGTACCCATCCCTATCCATGACCCATATTCAGTGTTCTCATCCAAGATTGTACAGTACATGGCCCCGTCCATTTGCCCCTCAATGTGGTTAAGTCGTCCTGTACCCTAAGCAGAAATACAGCCCCAAAGCATAATGTTTCCACCTCTGTTCTTGACTGTAGGGATCGTGTTCTTGGGGTCATAGTCAGCATTTCTCTCCCTCCGTACATGGCGAGTCGAGTTAATGCCAAAGAGCTCAATTTTGGTCACATCTGACCACAGCACTTTCTCCCAAGCCTTCTCTGAATCATTTAGATGTTCTTTGGCAAAACTTTAAACGGGCCTGTACATGTACCTTCTTGAGCAGGGGGACCTTGCGGGCACGGCAGGATTTCAGTCCATTGCGGGGTAGTGTGTTACCAATGTTTTGCTTGGTGATTGTGGTCCCAACTGCCTTAAGATCATTTACAAGCTCCTCCCATGTAGTTCTGGGCTGATCCCTCACCATTCTCATGATCATCCTTACCTCATGAGGTGAGATCTTGCATGGAGCTCCAGACCAAGGCCGATTGATGGTTGTTTTGTATTTCTTCCATTCTTCTTCTTAAAGTGACAGGACTCAAATACTTATTTCTCTCACTGAAATGCATATCAATTTCTAACCTTTATATAATGTTTTTTTTTTCTGGATTTTTTTTAAATGTGACATCTGTGTCTGTCATGAAATGGCCTGTAAAAATGCAGAAAAGTTGCAGACAATTGCTAATTAATTTGAAGCAAAATAATCATCAACCACAATCATGATGTCTTTCGTGACACATTTTTTGTCATTAAGTCACAAAGAAAAAGTAAATTACATTGATTTTTAAAAAGAGAACTAGATGCTTTTCACAAATGTAACCATTGTCACATAAATGTCCAATACTTAATAATTAATACAACCTCAAGTGCTTCAGTACTTTTAAACAAGGGTTACTGTAATAATAAAAATTAAGGACTCGACTTTCTTTCAAAGCTCTTAGCAATTGTTTCATGATGCATAATATTCATTATTATTATTCATAGTTTTAATTGTTTTAATTAACCTAATTTTATTAAGCAATATTAATTTGAATGCCATTCTTTCACTAGTAGTTGTAGTCTTTAACATGTACACTAGAGGTGCTGGGCAGTGATGTTAACAAGTATCTCAGTGAACATGTCCTTTGTGTGATAACGGTTACTACTACCTTGAGTATTTTAGCTTGTGTGAACACTGGACTGACCAATCAGCACTTTTATGATAGAGTTTAGCATGTTTGACATTGCATATTGTTCTACACACAGTACAAAAAATACACACTATACAGTATATACAGTATGCAGTGTATGAGTATTTCACTCTGAACACGTCCTATTTCTCTCTCTCTCTCTCTCTCTCCTTTCGCCTGCAAGAATGTTCCGGTGGAGCTGCGAGACCCGTTCTACTGTGATCAGTATGAGCAAGAGCACCTGAAGCCTCCCGTCACGCGCCTCCTGCTGTCCCCTGAGCTCTACTGTCGCACTTATGGCCTTCTGCTGGGTGGAAGCCCGGGGGCCGAGGGGCCCCCCAAAGACATCCCAGCACTCCTACAGGTCCTGGGCAGGAAGGGTTTGGCACCCAAAGACCAGAATGCCCCCGTGACAGAGGCTGAGCTCCGGCAGAAGCCCATTAAAATGGTAAGTTGTATGAGCGGTGTCAGCACATTCCTGTCTGAATTATGTACAGAGCTGAGTTTAGAGTTGATACAATGGCTTTTGTATCTTAAAACCCAGAGCTGACTTGTTGTCTGCCGCTGAATCGAAATCCAATCGTTAAGTGACTGATTTGAGATGCTCTTCATTGACGGCAGGATTAGCTGACATTCCTGTGTATTGCGTTAATAGCCCTCCTCATATGAACCACACCAGAGACTCATCTATTTATCATAGTTGACCCTGATGTTAGCATGTAGCTAAGATAAAGAGTCGATATTCAAGTCGAGGCACATTTATTTATATAGTGCTTTATACAAAACAGATTGTGTCAAAGCAGCTTCACATTAATAACAGGGGGAAAAAAAGTGTTTTGTGTGATGAATCAACGTGTTAGAACGAGGCGTTTTAGGAGTGCGTGGACAAGTCTTAACTTTTATAAGAATATCTCTTTGGTTTGAGACTTTAATCTTTGCGACTTTACAGATCTTCTTTATGCACCAACAGCTTGTAACACTCCAAAGACAAAGGAAAAATTTAAAGCACAATCATATGACCCCTTTAAACTCTAAACACTACATGTAGTACAAATACATATTGAGTGAAATCTTTTAAATCGCCAATGAAAATTTACTTCATTATTGATGTTTTCTAAAGCTGTTTACCATCTTGGATAATTGGAAAATTTCATGAAATTTCATGCAGTCCATGAAGAACACGTGATCCTGCCATATATTTTAGCCTAAATTAGGTATTCTGGAAGGCCAAGGAAGTCCCTGTCAAGGAAAGTCTATTCTCTCGGCAGCCATATTTGGCAGCTATTTCGGACACCCAGGACCAAGTCCAACCTCAATGATTGGGGAAATCCTGAAATCTCAAAAACGTATTGCCAAACTCATCTCAGCAACAAAATCTGACATGAAATGTCCCATAAATGTTGTTTCTGATGCTTAAATTAGCGTTAAAGGGGTCATATAATGTTACTAAAAATATATTATTTTGTGTATTTGGTGTAATGATATGTGTTTATGCGGTTTAAAGTTAAAGACACATTATTTTCCACATACTGTACATTTATTGTTTCTCCTCTATGCCCCGCCTTTTCTGAAACGCGTTGATTTTTACAAAGCTCAGGTAAAATAAAATTTGTTACATGATTTTACACGCTCCCTGAAAAGCGAGGTGTGCTTTGATTGCCAGCTATCCAGTGCGTTGTGATTATTCCTCAAGCGTGTGACGGAAATGTGACGCCCCTTACCATACTGTAATGCCGTGTCCGGCCGGAGCGACGAGACAAAAACATTAAAACTCATTATAATGAGGCATTTGTTGCATCCAGTGGGGGACATAATTACGGATTATAATGACGTATACTGTCTTTTTACGCGTTGCATCATAAAACCATGTCTGCATTTGTGATCGAGAAATGACAAACAACAAGCGCTACTCTACCACCCAAAACTCACGTTTGAATTAGATGCCGAATGCAATTTTCTTGGCCATTCCAATTTTCCCCGATTTCGTTGGGTGTGATCTCCGATACCGATTTTTGCAATTTCGATTTTCTTTCTAGACTATAAGTTGACGCATAGACAACAAAAATCTACTTTCTTCAAGCAAAGTTTATTTTCATAAAAAACAAGATAAAAGTCATTACTAAAATAAGACAAAAAAATAAAAAAAATAAAAAAAAAAAAAAATTAAAAAAAAGGAAAAACAGCACAACTAACTGCAAGAACACACGTCGATATGAAAGTAATTTTCATGTTACGGAAGTTTTTATTCAGTTAAGAATACTACAGATTACAGTAATCAAATGTAACATTACACATCCATGTCCAACGCACCAATACCACATAACACCTCCAAAATCACACATCCACTCACTCATATACTGTTATACAACATGCTTTCTCTTTCTCAACTATTTAACGTTCCGAAACTTTACCATTAAAGTTATAAAACGTTTGGAGTCAAGAGCAGAAAGTGATTTTCTTTTTTTTGTTCTTTGATTAACATGACAGACACCAGCAGGAATATTGGACTGCGGTCCCTTTAAGAGTTTATCCACGGACCCAATATATTGTTACACAACATGCGTTCTCTTTCTCAACTATTTAACCTTCCAAAACTGACTGTGTTTAACTGGATACTCGCCAAAACAGGCATTTGACATAATTTTGTATGTACAGTGTGTGACAAGTGTTGGCCCCCTTCCCCTGATTTCTTATTTTTTTTGCATGTTTGTCACACTTTAATGTTTCAGATCATCAAACAAATTTAAATATTAGTAAAGATAACACAAGTGAACACAACATGCAGTTTTTAAATGAAGGTTTTTATTATTAAGGGAAACAAAATCCAAAACTACATGGCCCTGTGTGAAAAAGTGTTTGCCCCCCTAAATCTAATAACTGGTTGGGCCACCCTTAGCAGCACCAACTGCAATCAATCGTTTGCGATAACTTGCAATGAGTCTATTACAGCGTTGTGGAGGAATTTTGGTCCACTCATCTATGCAGAATTGTTGTAATTCAGCCACATTGGGGGGTTTTCGAGCATGAACCGCCTTTTTAAAAAGTCATGCCACAGCATCTCAATAGGATTCAGGTCAGGACTTTGACTAGGCCACTCCAAAGTCTTCATTTTGTTTTTCTTCAGCCATTCAGAGGTGGACTTGCTGGTGTGTTTTGGAGCATTGTCCTGCTGCAGAACCCAAGTTCTCTTCAGCTTGAGGTCACGAACAGATAGCCAGACATTCTCCTTCAGGATTTTCTGACAGATTGCAGAATTCATGGTTCCGTCAATTACGGCAAGTCGTCCAGGTCCTGAAGCTGCAAAACAGCCCCAGACCATCACACTAACACCACCATATTTTACTGTTGGTATGATGTTCTTTTTCTGAAATGCAGTGTTACTTTTACGCCAGACGTAATGGGACACACACCTCGTCAGTCCACAGAGTATTTTCCCAAAAGTCTTGGGGATCATCAAGATGTTTTCTGGCAAAACTGAGACGAGCCTTTGTTCTTTTTGGTCAGCAGTGGCTTTTTTTTGCCTTGGAACTCTCCCATGGATGCATTTTTTGCCCAGTCTCTTTCTTATGGTGTAGTCATGAACACTGACCTTAACTGAGCAAGTGAGGCCTGCAGTTCTTTGGATGTTGTTGTGGGGTCTTTTGTGACCTCTTGGATGAGTCGTCGCTGTGCTTGGGGTAATTTTGGTCGGCCGGCCACTCCTGGGAAGGTTCTCCACTGTTCCATGTTTTTGCCATTTGTGAATAAAGTCCCAAAGCTTTAGAAATGGCTTTATAACCTTTTCCAGACTGATAGATCTCAATTAATTTCTTTCTCATTTGTTTCTGAATTTCTTTGGATCTCGGCATTATGATGTCTAGCTTTTGAGGATCTTTGGTCTACTTCACTTTGTCAGGCAAGTCCTATTTAAGAGATTTCTTGATTGCGAACAGGTGTGGCAGTAATCAGGCCTGGGTGTGGCTAGAGAAATTGAACTCAGGTGTGATAAACCACAGTTTTAACAGGGGGACAAACACTTCTTCACACAGGGCCATGTAGTTTTGGATTTTGTTTTCCCTTAATAATAAAAACCTTTATTTAAAAACTGCATGTTGTGTTTACTTGTGTTATCTTTGACTAATATTTAAATTTGTTTGATGATCTGAAACATTAAAGTGTGACAAACCTGCAAAAAAATAAGAAATCAGGAAGGGGCCAACACTTTTTCACACCACCTGTATTTGAACCTTTTAGCGCAGTTAGCCACTCATTTTGGTATTTGTGGCTCACAAGCTGTTTGAGACTGAGCGCGGCTTGTGCGATTCACAAATATAGATCAGTGGTGGTGCGCGCGCTTTTGGTATAATGACTATAATGCGCAATACAAGCACTTAACCAGAGCAAATGAGACGTGTGTGTGTGTGTGAGAGAAAAGGGGTCGTCGGAGAGATGAAAGCGAGAATGCGCGGCTGATGTTATTGCCTGTGCCGCTGGTAACAAAATGGATTGGCTTGAAATCGGAAAGAAGTGAGACTGACCGACCGATCACCGATCCGGGCCGATCATGAGGAAAATCGGCCGATTCCGAACCCTGGCCGATCGTCGGTGCTCTCTAATGGAATCATCAGTGGCAAATCCTTTTAATATGAAAACGTACTTACAGTCTGTGAGTCAGAACAGCCGGCATTGTAGTCTACTCTACCAGGATCAGGAAACAGTTCTCCATAAAATGCACTGCACACATCTGAATATTTGGGTTGAACTGTTCTGGAACAGTGTTGTAAATACAACTTAACCACTGATTTCTAGTTGTGTCCTCTTTTGGAAGGCCAAACAAAGTAGTTTCGCTTTCACAATAAAACACACAGCGTCACACACGTGCGCTAGAGTGAGCGAGTGGGCGGAAGCCTAGAGTGAGAAGGGCCGCAGGCCTTGAGTGAGCGGAGGCCGTATGGCCTAGAGTGAGGACGCCGGCGGCTTGAGAACGGCATGGCCGTCGGATTCAATGAATGAGTCGGCCGGCAGGCTTGCGGCAATCACGTGTGATGACCCCGGGCTGGACTCTGCTTCGTCCACGGTGAAAGCCGATCCGGTGATCCACAGCGCGAAGTTCATGTATTTCCTCAGCGACCAGCACAGATCAGCTCTAGTCATGACGAAGCGGATATCGTCCTCTTTTGGAAGGCCAAACAAAGTAGTTTCGCTTTCACAATGAACACAGCCAGCGCCTTCTCCGGACATGCGCGGCGCACAACATATTAAAGCGAAATAAAAGTTACGCCTTTTTTCTTTGTGTGAACATTTGGGTGGCGTTATGCAAATTTTTCCACATAGTGATGTAGATATGTGTGGGCATGTTAGAACGAGCCTTTTTAGGCAGGCGTGGTTGACTTAACTTTTTAAAGTATATCTCTTTGGATTTGAGACTTTAGACAGCGTTTGCAACTTTACAGATCTTCTTTATGCACCATGAGCTTGTAACACTCCAAAGAGAAAGGAAAAATTGAAATCGCATCATATGACCCCTTTAAAAAGCCTCATATTTTAGGATGGTCCAGCCGAAGACTTGACCATTTGGTGATTGGCTCTTTTAGTTTGGAGCCAGGTATTATTCTCCTGTATTTCGTCACTTTCTCCCATTCATAGTAATATCTGAATGCACCGGGTTGGTATGTCTGTAGTCTTCTTTGGCCATATCTAGAATTTGTATCAGGAACTGCCCATGATGGCAAAAAATATTGTCTAGGCAGGAACCTCAGTAGGTTTTGGGACACAAGCGATGTATCTATGTTTTATTGAGCTTAGATGTCTCATTGTAGTCCAGCAGCTCAGATCAAAGGGATATCAAAGCTGATTTGGCCTGCCAAAAGTCACAATCAATTGACCTCCTTTGGATTAGGATACATGTGGATGGTTTCACTGCAGCACTGGGGGATGGTTTCTGGAGGTAAAGGGGGTTTTGTGGAGGGGCGGCTCCTGTTTATGCTTGGATTCCAGGGATTATAGCATATAAAGCAGCTCCCCCTCTCCAGCAATCCCTTGAGTAGATCCAGCTGTAAGGGACAGGACAGTTATTGAAAAACCGCATGCTAAGCCCAGGCTCACTGGGGTGGATGGAGAGACAATGCAGGGGCTGACAAATAGTGGCAGGGTCGAGGGATCAGGCCTTAAAACAATAACCAGACAAAAGACAGCAGACCCTGTACTGATGTAGCACTTTTCCTCCCTGTCATAGAGGGTCCTTCTCACAGCAGGAAGGGCTTTAATGGACACTAATGGAGTGTTTGATTCTCCTTGGGCCCAGAGCTTTTTACATTAACTGTTCCTCTTACCAGGATTTAACCAAAACATACTACTGTAGGTGATAGACGTCAGTGTTGTCGAATATAAATAAGTCATGATTGGTGATAGGTCAGTATATCAGACAGGTTGATTAATCAGGTGATTTAATACAGTTGTCTGATTATATACTTGGCAGAAAGGTTTTTTCCCTTATGTCAAGTCCTAAAACTACCAACATATTAGTAGATGCTAAAACTTTTGTCATCAAATGTTTACAGTAAATAACACGTATAGTAAAATGTTTGACCTGTTATACATAAAATTTCACAAATTTTATGTATGTCTCATTAAAAATCCTCAGTTGTTGTTTTTTTATTTATTTTTTATTTGTGTTTTATTTAGTGACTTTTCTTTGTTAGTTTTGCTGTTTTGCAGGGTTATTATAGTTTTAAAAAATTGTTTATTTAAATAAAAAAAATAAAAAGAAGATAAATATAGATAATCTATATATATTTATTAATTATATAAAAACTAAAAACGGACAAACAACATTACTCAACGAACTAGTTTTTTAAACTAGAATTAAATTATTAAATAAATAATATTATTAAAATAATGGAAAATGGAAATTATTGTATTATAAAAATGGAAAATAAAAATAAAAAGTGATTCAAAATGTAAAACTATAATGATACTAAAGTAACAATTTTTTTTTTTCTTAAAGAAACAAGGTGTCCCATGTATTGCTCACAGAGCTCACAGATAAATTGATTATAACAACAGTGGTTGTGTCGATGAACTTGCAAAACTTTAAAAAAGCTGTACCCTTTGACAAATTTGGCAAAGAGATAATTTTGGACCCTGTTAACAGCCCAGCCTTTTTGAACCTAATGTCTTTTTTTTTTTTTTTAACCCATTGTCCCGCAGTGACCCATTCTTGCTTTGTCTCGCCCCCCGTTATACCCAATTTAAATTCTGTGTATTTGTTCCAGTGTCAGTTCTCCAACAGAGCCATCTCTGATGAGTGCTGACTCCTCTGAGGATGCATGATAGTGTGTGGTGCCTGTGGCAGGTGAATGTTCAGCTCTGCTGTCTCTGTCTGGGACTCCGGCTGCTGGTGTCATGATGTACTCGGCGAGCTGTGCCGGTGAGCTCTGGGCTCATCTGGTGCTGTCTGGCTGCTCGTGGTGCGCTTCCCAGGCCTGGCTGTGGGGGCGGCTGGCTGACTGGCTGCTGTAGCAGCGTGATGAAAGTGGGTCATGATGTAGAATTAGGATGGAGATGCAGCAGTCTGAAACAAGGCCAGTAACAGCTTTGGAGCTGTAGTCTGTTTTAGCAATGAATATGCATCAAAATTTGGCATACTTCCTGCACAGAAAGTGAGACAACTAAAACTTTATGTACTTACACTTGATGTATTAAATTCTTTTTTGGACATGCACCATGATAATACCATCGTATACCATAGTCCCATGGTGTTACCATCTGATAATTTCATAATTGATGAACTTTGCAACATTGACACTGTTATTGAAGTAAATTTAATCAACAGTGAGCTAAATTGAGCTGAATAATGACAATATTGTTTTCTGTAGAGCTGCTTTACAGATAATTGATGAAACGTGAAATTTGCTACACTTACTATTTTGCTGTCTATTTTTTTCTGTGAACCAGCCTGTCTTGTATAAAGCTCTATACAAATACGTTTGACTTCATGATGCAAAGCACTTTTTGTCTTCCACTCTATGTGGAACAGGGAAGATATACTTCCTTCTGAATGAAGGAACATCTGGAGACACATTGCTGTGACCTTCCTGGTTAGCTGTACACATCTCTGCAGGTTTGACATTTTCCACTCGGATGCGGAGCAGAGCCCAGCCCCCATAGAGGATAAAGATCTGTGAAGATTAGTGATAATCTGTGATCCAGACTCGGCATCATCATCCAGCTGAATATTAACAACCAGACATGCCACATTTAAGTTCTGTTCAACTGATCTGAGACGTCTATTTCATTTCATTGAAAAAGGAAGCAAGGTGTCTCACAAAATGCTCACAGATGCATTGATTTATAATCTGTGCATCCATCTACAATACCATCAGGTGATAATCTGTGACCCAGACTCAGCATTATCATACACCTGAATATTAACAATATTCACTATTAACAATAATATTAACTGTTCAACTGATCTGAGAGGTGTATTTTATTACTTTATTTCATTATTTTTAATCTTTATTTTTAGTCTTATTTTTAAATGTATTTTAATCGTGTCTTTAATCTTATTTTAAGTTTATTTTCTTATTTTAATATATTAAAAAGGATGCAAGATGTCTCAAAAATTCCTCACAGATGCTTTAATTTATAATCTGTGCTTCCATTTTTGTGTATTATTTATTCTGCAATGCTGTCAAGTGATAATCTGTGATCCAGACTCAGAATCATCATACATCTGAATATTTACAACTAGACATGCCAACTCTGCTATATTACTTACTTAGGATTTTTATTTTATTTTAGCTTATTTTATTTTATTGAGCAAGGAAACAAAGTGCCTCTCAAATTGCTCACTGATTCATCGATTTATAATCTGTATGTCTATTTTTGTGTAGTATTATTAATTCTGCAGTGCTGTCAAGGGCTTCCTGTGAGCTGCATGCATGTAGTTCCATGAGAGACTCAGGTTGCTGCTGTTGTTGTTTTGTTTGTTTAAAGCAGCACTATGTAACTTTTGGCGCTCTAGCGGTTAATAAACAGAACTGCACACATACCGCGGAAGAACATTCCAACCGGCGCTTACTACTTCTCTAAGTTAAGAACATTCCAACCGGAGCTACTTCTCTAAGTTTGTCTATGGTGATTCACCCAGGTATGTGTTACTCCGCAGCGGTGACGACCCAACCAGACTACAATAGTCCAAATATAACTACTTATTATAAATGTACCGTAGTGATTAGGAATAAGACAAAAACGCGGTTTGGAAAATAAATTCATGATGTACTCGCTCATTATAAACAATTTGCAAATTTTGAACACAGCAAAAGTTACATAGTGCTGCTTTAAGATATTCTGGAGGAAATTGTAATAAATGGCTGGAGTTTGTATAACCAGAACTAAACGGGAATTTGGAAGTCAGATTATTGCCATCTACTTCCTGAAGTTCCTGTACAGGTTTTCTGTGAGACTCAAGGATCGTATTTAACGCCCGGCGTTGTGCTATGCTGCTGGTTTTATTATACCAAACACACTGATTTATTTTGTGTAACTTGTTTGATTTGGGGTTTGTTTTCAAATTTAAATTTAGTTTTGTTATATTTCAATTTCACAAAGAAACATGCAGCAATAGCCTAATAAAATGATACCTTTTCATTTACTGTTTAATGTATTAAATCTTATTTTGATCAAATCATATCATCCCTAGTTGACCCAGATTGTTATTATAACATGTAGTGCTGGGATTTGAACCTAGGACTTTAGCGCATCCATGTGTGCCATTAACATGTGTTTAGCTACCTGCGCCACTGTGGCTTTCACAGCAAGTGCTGGCGTTTGAGACCTTCCAGGAGTTGAAAGTGCCGTGACTTAGCTGCTCAAGCAGAAGAAGTCACATAAGCGCCTCTTCTCATCTTCTATGAGACTGATAAGTGTTACAGCTCATTTATTGTATTTATTCAGTGTTTTCTGGCTCATGTGCTGTTATGATCTTATGGTCAGTTCAGTTGGTGGCTGCTGTTGTAGGTGCAACAGTTCATTTCACAATAGATAAAGCTGTTTAGATGTCTTGAGTTTTATTATGATTTGATGTTACAGATTTATTCATTAAGTACAAGAGGCACTCAAAGAGATGCCAGAACATCAAGTGAGCTCAGAGAGACTTTATTCACACGTGACAGTACATTTCAGTGCCAAGTTTTATTTCTCAAATTAAGAAAGGATTCATAACACCAGTTATGAATTCTTGTCAATACATTTTCAGTATAATGTCAATATCTCAAAATACCTCTGATCAAACTATAATCACTATAATATGTGACCCTGGACCACAAAACCAGTCTAAAGTCGCTGGGTATATTTTGTAGCAATAACCAAAAATAGAATGGCTGTGGAAATCAGTACACCGCTCATTACAAGGAAAGTTTAGGAAACTTTTTGAAACTTCTGTAACAACCAACCGGTGTTTTTTTTTTTTAAACGATTTTCACGCGGTTGTTACGACGTTTTAACTACCATGGTGACGCATGTTACAGCGATATGACAGTTATTGGAAGTAAAAGTTAATGGAATAATCCTTGGCCGTTTATCTTTCTCGTCAAGTAGCTTAAAAAGAGTCAAACTGTTCGTGCTGACACGTTCCCTGCGTCTCAATGTTCATGCTATCCATCCTAAATAGTATGTGTGATTAGAATAAGTGTGTCCCAAAGCGTAGTATGTTGAAAAGAGAATCGAACGACAAACACGTCCACGGGATGGGTCAAATATGTGTGGATCTGTGCACACGTGTTCATTTCGTCCTCATAATGGATCTAAATATTGCGCCACGAGAGTCCATTGCTGCTTGGTGAAGTTCGTCCACGAACTACAAACATGAATAAAACGCGGTGTAAAAATACAAATCAGGGCGGAGTGCATGAGTGCCTGGCGGTTAGTAGGAGAGGCGTTAGAATAAAATTAGAAAAAGGGGTTTGAGTTACTAATATTAAAAAAAACGTTAAAAAAAAGATTATTTAATGTTATCTGTGTTATATTTCATCTGCAACAGCAATGTAAACTTTTATAAACATCCGTTTGGTCGTTAAATTTTAAATGCATAATTATGCATAAAATATGAGCAGAGTTCTCAGCATGAAAGACTGGCAGATCAGTGTGCTACTTCTTTTCTCTCCAATATGGTAGGAAGTTAAATGAACAGGCCAGTTTACAGTGACAGGGTGAGTGTAACAGGTGCAACAGAGCGGTCCTTTAAAGACGCAGTTGTGTGACGTGATAGTATGTTCCAAAGCTTGCCTACTCTTCTACTACACACTCAAAAGTGTGTACTTTTCTTCACCAAAAGAGTACATACTTTAAGGCGTAGTATTAAGTAGGCACATTGAGTTACCAGCATCTGAAACTTGACACATTTTCATTTTTAGGTTTTTGTCCCGTTATGGCCGCTCCTACCCTCAGCTCCTCTTGTTAGGTGTTTGGGCGCTCTATGCTGCGGTTATTCAATAAGATGTACTCCTCCTGGGACCGGTTAGTTACTTAGCGAGTTTAGTTGGATTAGGATGTGCTATGAAGTTTGTAGTTGAAATAACGTTGTTGGGTACTTCACAGGTGTTGCGTTGTTCAAGTACATGCTTTTGCGCGGGATATAATCCCGATGTGTTGCTGTGATTATTTGGCCTGATTTTCACTTTTTTCCATTTACGGACTAAGTTGGTGACACGGGGGATTGGTGTCGTTTTTAAACTTTTACATTTACATACGTGAGTTTGAATGTAAGTTGGGAATAAAGAACTGTGCTTCGGTTCGCGATGCGTGGGTGTTTTTTTTGCTATTTTGTGTGTTTTTATTCAATTTTAGGTGATAAGGGTGAGTTGTTATAAGAACTGATTTAACTGCTGAATCAGATGTTAATTGTGTTCATTTTATTCGTTGCTCTTGGGGGAAGTATACAATTAGTAGTATAATTATTGGGGGTTATATGTAACATTAGTTTATTTTTAGTCAAGTTACAAACACATATGTAGTAGTCCTGTCTTATGATATTTTCAAGCAAAGGGTTAGCCCACAATAATAGTGGAGGGGCTGCATAATATATAGTCTTTGGCATTTGGGCATCTCATTGAATCCGCCACGTGTTTCTCACTGACCACGCCGGCCCCCAACTCCGGAAAAATTTTTGAGTTTCCACTTCGGAATAGCGTAGGGGTTATGCACATACAGGGAATTGCTGCTAAGTTTGTTAACCGGGGGCAAGTTCAACGCTCATAAGATAGATTCAGTGTGTCACGCGTGTTTTGCTACGGATTTCCGGGCTTAGGATACGGACGGGATTGTTTCTGGAAACGAGCTGTTGTCTGCAGACTGCGGAGAGGTTTTGTAGATGCGTTCTTCTCTTGTTTTTGGGTAGCGTGTGGTCCAATGCACATGTAAGACCAAGTCAGCAGCAACTAATCGCGCGTAGTGGTATGTCAACCACGCTAGTGGTATTGTGTTACAGAAAGACAGATGCAGCAGCAGTAACTGTAATGTTAACATCCAACACACTAATTGCACGAAGTGAGCATTAGTGAGTATATTGTTTGCACATGTTTACTTACATTAAAGGCAAAAGAACTGAGATAATAAGGGCACAAGTATAGATCTGTAACTTCTTTAAGTCTGTCTAAATATCTTTTAGTAATTGCAATGTCTTCTGGTCCATTTCCTTTCCTTAGGAAGGTGTGCTAAATGCTGATTAATGTAACATAAAAATGCTATACATACTGTATTTATGTATTTTGCTATTGTATTATGGAGTGACACTTTCACATTTTCATAAACTTTTCCATACTGCTCTGATTATATAATGGTAAATATTACAATATCATAGCACAACAACAGTGATCAGCAATAATGATAAGCCTAATACTAACAATAAAAATAATAAGGTCATATAGACCTAATAACACAGTCGCGGAGGTAAGAAGTGGATTATCCTTCACCTGAAATGTTTGTTTTTTCATCCTGAAATGTGAGGCAAATTTTGGATCACAATAATTAGAAACCACAGATTCCACAAATCCCTTCATTTGATTGGAATGTTCTCTTTTATTCTGGACGGCAATGGCAGTGACTGTAACATCGAGCGTATTTTGCAGTATTAAACACGTATTTATACCGATTTCATCAGGCTCCGAAAATGCTTCAAAAAGAACACAAAGATTGGCCTTCTCAGCTGCCATAGTTGCAACTCTTGCGTCATCAGAACAGGGTGTTCAACGCACCACCGTTTCAGTTTAAAAAACGATTTGCACCGTTTTTGTCGGGGCTGAACGCCGCCCGGGTCTAGTTTCTTCAAGCTGTTTTGAATGATGTTAGTTTTAAATATGAAGCAGTTTTACTCAAGATTCCTTCAAAGTAGATACCAATGATGATCATAACCAACGTCCATCACATATGCGGACTGATATCTAAAAGTTTTTTTTTATTATTATTCTTTTCACATTTAGATATAAAAATGTAATAAAACATCAACAATAAAAACAGCTAGCTAGTTTAACCGATTATCTTAAAAGTCCATAGATATCGCTATTATTTAATATGGTTGTTAACACGTTCTCCGACAAGCGGAAGCAATGAGACCTGTTTTCCGGTTTGGTCAGGTGATGTTCGACACAATGGCCATGTTTGAATAAAGGTATATTTTCAGGACAGTTCTTTTAATCAAGGTTTATGTGCAGCTTGTTTTATTCTGAAGCAGCTCAAATATGTTTATAACAGGTGTTTGTGCAGTTCAGCTTGTTGTTTGGCTCGGCATCCCTTGTGCCCATGCCCCATTCTCTCATCACCTCATTGATGAAGGTGGAACCTTTTTTAGTTCATGCAATGGTGGCATTATAAAGCGTGTGTTTTTAGTTTTATCTCTCCATTTGGGGTTTTACAGGACTCATGATGGCAAGAGTTACGTTGTCCAGACGGGGACTCTCATTGCGTGCGCTCTTGTGTTGATGACCCCTTGGACTGACAGGGCAGTTTCCCCTCCTACTTCAGCACCTCATGCTGGATCGCTCGCCAACAGAACATCATCTAGTGATATATGCTTCCCCATGGCTAAGATGATGTTATGGTTGATGAAACAGACTTACACGACACCCTTCCACACACACACTCATTGGGAATGCAATGAATCAGCAGTGGAATTTGAAATGTCACAAAGGATTTTCCTGAGCTTTAAAACATGAATACTGTAAACATTAACAAATAAGATTTGATTATTCGGTTTGTCTCTAGAAGTCTAGTGTTTAGAGGATTTTAAAGTAGAAAAATGGCAGCTGAATGGCATATAACATTTCATTATATGTTACAAATTATTTTGCTTTGAATGGTGAAATAGTTTTTCCAAAAGAATAGTTTTTTTTAGTATACTGTTACATTAAATTATATATTTATGTATATACTGATGTTCAGTTTTATATTTTTTAATAATATTGTAGTATTTATTTCATTTGATATTTGCTGTTTATCTAATATTTTGTATCTATTTTTTATACCTATTTATAATTATACATATCATACATGTAAAATGAACTATTGCATTTACTTTATCTAGGAATGAATTACATTTAATTATATCTGTATGATTTACACATTGTATGTTTTTTTATTACCTATTTTCATACTTCAATTCTAAATGTTATACATTTATACAATTGCGGTAATATCATTACAATTATACATTATAACATATATAATTATGTTAATTAATCGTTTTATAAAACATTACACTATTTATACCAGTTTTGATGATTTAGTTGTTATATAATCTGTAATTTTAATAAGTATGGTGTAAAAATATGTATAATTAAATATAACTTATTGAATATAAAAAATTGTATTTTATATAAAGGTAAAATGTAAAAGTGTAATTTATAATAATTTATGGATTTTAGATTGATCAATAGGTGTATAAAAAGCAATCTTTTATGGATAAAAAAAATTATTAAGCTGTTATTTAGTTGAAATGTTATTATATTTTTTATTCATTAACTTGCCATTTTTATAATACATCAAGTATTATAATTAATAATTTAGTTTGTTAAATATCTGTAACATTTATAAAAGTAAAATTATAATTATTCACACTTATTAAAAACTCTGAGAAATGTAAAAATTTAAAAAAAAAAGTAGGCAGGGGAAAAAATGGTTTCTGTTTTTTGTTCCTCAGGTTCTAACCGTGTACGTGTTGCCGGCTTCGTGGAGCCATATTTAGACAGAGGCAATCAGTTGTGGGCAGATGAGGCTAATGTGCATGTTGCGACCTGGCTGGGTCATTTGCCACTGTAATGGTGGAGATGTGCCGGACTGGTGGTTTATGATGACCCCATGTCAGCCATGAGAGCCTCTCCAGTACCGTTCATGGGCCCGAGCTTCGTTTGTCTGGTGCTTATTCTGGTCTTTTGTGCCCTTTGTACCGTGACCCGTCCTTGAAACGTAGAAACAGGATGCCTCGGTCCTGGCACGAGTGGTGTCCGGCGTAAACACTACGACACCGCGGAAGCAGAATACTGGAGGCAGCATGAATGGCTTGCTTTGGTTCTGGTTGGCGCGGGGTTTGGTGTTATTTGTCTGGGTTAGCCCGACCCTGATGGATGCTAGAATGGCAGCTGTGGAAGATGTCACAGAGATTGGAGTTCTGGCCGGTGGTTGGGGTTGAGGTGCGAGCCGCATTTCCTGGGCACGCCGGACAGCCACCTGGTGCAAACGCCGCTATGTGGTGGGACCAGACAAATGCCTATTATGAGGGAAGCGGGCCTATCGGAGCCAACATTGTCGGTGGTTCTTTTTGCTGGGGATTAGCGGGTACTGTTCAGCAACGAATTTTTAAAGAGTATTGCGAAACACGCTTCAGAGTCCTGGGTTTGGGCCTGGCTGCCATGACCGATGGGAGGCTTACCTGCCCAGTGGAAGAACGTAAAGTAGCAGTTGTCTTCTAATCTAGTGGTCAAATAAAACTTGTATTGCAATTATGAATATTGTCGGTTACTTGAAGATTACGGTGTGTAATCCGTTTGTGCTTGGTGGCAATTTAAAGCATCGGCTAAATGGAATAAAGTAAAAAAAAGCGATGTGTGTTTGTCCCTCTGTTTTTAATTTCTGAAGTACAATTATGACATGTGTCTTGATTAGAGGAAGCATGAAGTTCAGCATGTTGTGCTTTCCCTGAAACGGAGCTGTTCAGATTCACATGGAATTAGGCGGGATAAAAACATCACTGGCCAATCAATGGGGGAGTTTGCTTTAGCGCTACGGAGGTATGAGCCGCTGTCTGTCTCTCAGCTGTGAATATGGGTCCACCAGGTGAGCTGACAGGCGGTCACCTGCTCCGATGTGGTAATTGTTGTCCTAGCTGTGGTATGGGGAATTCAGTCTTTTGTTGTGTATTGTGTCGCGTCACTGCTGCGGCTACGTATCCATGCATCTCTGAGGGAGAGTCTTGGCTGGAGAAGATTAGAGCACGAGATGACAATGAAGGCCAATAAACGATAACTGGGAATATCATCACATGCAATATCGTGGTGATGCAAAGACGAGCCCCCCTTGGAAATAAGGTTATTTAAAATAATTAAACAAATCTATTTGCCATAATCGTTTTTTATTTCGTCGAAAATAATGGAGGATCAAATCTAGTATTGCGGACTGCTGTAACCAATATAAAGACTAAGCAATTCTTTCATGTGTGATGTGGCGGATATCAAGAGTTCAATCCTCAATCAGAGCTTTCTCTGTTTAAAAGGATACGTTTTTCTCCCAGTGTTTTGCTTACATCTGGCGAAACAATGGACGCGGATCGGTCGACGTACAGAAGTGGCTCGCGCTGATATTGAAAACGCAACAAACAAGAATATCTGGAGTTTAAGCGATGGTCATTGAGAGATGTTAGTTTAAATCAGCGTTCAGCAGTATGTCTTTGCTGTCATGATGATCTTGACCTATTGTGTTTGGATTTGTGGGTTGCTGGTAATAAATGCACTGACTTCACCACTGTGTTTTAATATAGAAACATTATTTGCCAATTTGGAATTTCACTGAATTATAGTATTTTTTGTTTGTTTTTACCAGTTTTTATAATGTAGAGAGAGTGCATATCTAAGTCTTTGATATTAATTTATATAATAAATAGCCTATAATAAATCAGTACACACGTAGTATTTGGAGGTAAAAAAAATAAACCATGTATGTGTCCACATTCTATTGATTTGTGCTTATTGGTGAAAATGCAATACCTGAAATGTAAAAAATAATTTTCTCGCAAATGACAAAAATCATTGCGATTATAATTACATCAATCAATCAAACTCGGGTTTGGAACAAGCAATCGAACCAAGTGTGAAAGCACCATAAGACTGGTTTGTTGTGTGTTCGTGTTTCACCACACTTGCCACTGTGTTTGGTTCGTTTTGTAAAAATTAATCTTGGTGCGATTGCTATGAAGTGCATTGTTCAATTTGAGTAAGATGTAGAAGACGCTGCCATCCGAACCTGGTGCTAGCACCAAACAAGCGGGTAATGGGGGATGGATTCCTTGCCGCTTTTTTGTTTAAAAGTGGTAGGCGGTCTTTTTAAAAAGGTGGAATCTGGTGCGGTTACTTGACATTAGAATGAAATATGAACGTTAACACGGACCAAAGACAGGACATGATGTCAAAAGATGCGACCCTAAAAAGGACAGAATGCTCAAGCCTACCTGTTTTTTCTAGTCATATAGTTGCGATGTTGCCCATCAAAGTTCGGTACAGGCATCAGAACCCCCGTCTCCTCGTAGCTTCGTCTCTGTGTGTGACGAAGGGATTCCTGCCGCTGTTTTGACTCCTTTACACATTTGATGAGCTCTTCACGAGTTCTCAAAAGCATTTAGCCCAACACAAAGCATTGTTTTGGATGTTAGGTCATAAGACGACCATATCAGGTTTTACTTGTGAAGGATTCCTATGCTCTTTCTGGTCGTATCTTTAGGTTCGTCAGTGTGTTAAATAAGCAATGTGAAATGTCAAGTGGACCAGGAACTAAAGCGTTTTAGTTTTATTTTTGTTTGGGTTCTTCTCCCACCCCCCATGGACCAAATTAACACCAAGTGAACTGAAACTAAAGGGGTTGAACACGCACCCAAAAACAGGAGAAAAAGACCGGAAAAAGGCAGGATTGGCAATGTGTTTCCTGGGATCTGTGCACTGTGTGAAAGGGCGTAAGACTAAGAATAAATTAAAAATGATGACAAACTTGAGCATATTCAAGAGGGTTTTTTTTTGATTAAAAATTATAAGTTAGCGTAGTATAGAAAATAGGTAATTTAATGCGTATTATATTTCACAGTATTACTGTTTTGCCTCCCCCCCCCCCCCCCCCCCCAGGTATATATTATTTTTGGACAAATAATGGCTGTCTTGATGAGCACAAGAGGAACTTCTTCAAAAATAGGTTAAACAAATTAGATTAAACAATAAAAAAAAGCCTTACCAAAAGAGTAATGTGTGTATATGTTGTTCCGTTCTGTTTGTTTCTCTCTCAGCATTATCTTGACCCTCCAGCACGTTTGCATGAGGCTATGGTGAATCATGGACTGAATCCAGATCTGTTCTTTACACTTCATCACGGAGAGTCACAGCTGATCGACAACGAGGACACGCACTCGTCCAGCTAAACAGAAACCCAGGAAGTATGCAGACACGCATTATGATCTACAAAGGCTGCGTTTCTATAAATTATTTTACAGCTGCAGATTGTGCTGATCCAGTGGCTGGACTCTGGATTTTAATGTTAAAAAATCCATTAGATTTCTATTTTGATTTAATATAATCTGCCATTTACAATATCATGATGTGACCATAATAAAACAACACCTGAATTGAAATTGTGTATCTAGAACAGGGTTCCTCAAATCTTGCCCTGGAGGGCCAATGCGCTGCAGAGTTTAGCTCAAACCCTGATCAAACTCAACTACCTGTGATTTCCTAATGATCCTGAAGACATTGATTAGCAAACTCAGGTGTGTTTGATTAGGGTTCGAGCTAACCTCTGAAGGAAAAGGGGTGGGAGTATCTCGTGGGCCAGATTTGTGGGATCGTCTAGACTGTATCTAGATTTAGAACTCTCTGCGTAGTTGGATGGAGTGTGGAAGAACTTTGGTTGGTCAGGTGAGATATTACCCGAGGACCTTGTTGTAAATCCTTCATAGGATGCAGAAGAACCAAACCTTAGGAAATTCACTTTATTTGCAATTGTTTAATAACATCATTCCTCAGATAAAAATGCAATATTACAGGAATATACAGCAGAGATTAATTTAAAACTTCCTGTCAAGAACCATACAATCTAAAGATATTTTTTAGTTTTTATTTACTGGTAGCGTGCGTTATAAGCAAGACACACTCTGTCACCAAAGACAGACTGACAGATACAGATACAAACTGTACAATCACTTATTTACAAATCCAATTTTTTGTTGCTTTTTTTCGTTTCACTTTTTTTTGAAAATAGGAGTAGAAAAAGTGATTGAATCTTCAGATTTACGTAGCGTATTCTTTTT
>JADLZN010007644.1:0-32272 GCA_018155175.1 Sinocyclocheilus anophthalmus | reverse complement strand
GATCACTTTGAGCCAGCGCTGTTTCAGTTCCTCGCTTTCTGCTGCAAAGCTGTGGACTGATTTAGACTGAGATAGTCTGAAGCTCACGGGAGGGTCGGTGGGTCTTGGGCTGTCCTCCACCAGGTAGCCGAGCAGAGGAATCGTGGACTGGGCCTTGACATCCTGTGAGGACAGTAAATCTTTGTTTAGTAAAGGGAAGTGCTGTGCAGGAACAGAAATAAGACTGTTCAGTGAGAAAAAAGTGCACTGACCTGAGGTGCTCCGTACAAGTAGAGAACTAGAGCTTCATTTTGAGGAATGACACACCAGACTTTCTGCCAGGGCTTGTTCTTCTCGCAGTACTGCAGGAAGCCACACATGATACTGTTGCCCGAGAACTGAGCAGCTTCAATCTGTGAGGAAGAAGAAGTGAAGTTTAGCACAGTAGTATAAATGCTTCATCACTCTTGTATGAGATGACAGCGTGAATTTCATGAAGCCTGTCAAGCCTGTCTGGGTCATATTTCACTTCAATGCGAAAATAAGTTTTTTTTCCAACGCATTAAGGATCTACGTTATATATATATATGTGTGTTATATATAATAATATATATAGTATATACAGTGGGGCAAAAAAGTATATAGTCAGCCACAAATTGTGCAAGTTCTACCACTTAAAAAGATGAGAGAGGCCTGTATATTTTCATCATAGGTATACCTCAACTTTGAGAGACAAAATGAGAAAAAAAATCCCGAAAATCACATTGTAGGATTTTAAAGAATTAATTGGTAAATTCCCCGGTAAAATAAGTATTTGGTCACCTAAAAACAAGCAAGATTTCTGGCCCTCACAGAACTGTAACTTCTTCTTTAAGAGGCTCCTCTGTCCTCCACTCGTTACTTGTATTAATGGCATCTGTTTGAACTTGTTATCAGTTTAAAAGACACCTGTCCACAACCTCAACAGTCACACTCCAAACTCCACCATGCCCAAGACCAAAGAGCTGTCAAAGGACAACAGAAAAAAAATTGTAGACCTGCACCAGGCTGGAAAGACAGAATCTGCAATAGGTAAGCAGCTTGGAGTGAAAAAATCAACTGTGGGAGCAATTATTAGAAAAATGGAAGACATACAAGACCACTGATAATCTCCCTCGATCTGGGGCTCCACGCAACATCTCACCCCGTGGGGTCAAAATGATCCCAAGAACTGTGAGCAAAAATCCCAGAAACACACGGGGGGACCTAGTGAATGACCTGCAGAGAGCTGGGACCAAAGTAACAAAGGTTACCATCAGAAACACACTGCGCCGCCAGGGACTCAAAACCTGCAGTGCCAGACATGTCCCCCTGCTTAAGCCAGAACATGTCCAGACCCGTCTGAAATTTGCTAGAGAGCATTTGGATGATCCCGAAGAGGATTGGGAGAATGTCATATGAAACCAAAATAGAACTTTCGGTTCATCCCCCCTTTTAATACTTTTATTTTTCAATTATCTTAATTTTTTTTCTTAATTATAACAACTCTTTTCTTTTTCTTTTCCCTCCTCTTTCTCTTCCCCCACCCCTTTGTTGGCGGCGCGCTGCGTCCCACTTGCTCCCTCCCTCCCTGTCGGTGGGTGGCCCATCTGTTGGGGCTGCTGCCCGGGCGCTTTTGTCCCTCTCCCAGTGTCTTCGAGGGCAGGTAATTCGTTGGGTAATTTTTTGTCGTGAACCTTTACCTTCAGCTGTAGTTCCGGCGTCTCAGCCAGACTTCCATATTGTTTTTCGATCAGCTAGCCCTGCTATACAACTCATCCCGGGCCGCATTTTTTTGTTCAGCCTTTCCCTTCCCCCCTGTGTGTGTTGTCTCTCACTTCTCACGTCTCCCCCACCTCCGACTTGTTTTTGAGTTGACCCTCCTTTTTCCTTCCTATCCCTCTTTCCTCACTCTGTTCTTCTTCGGCTGCACCTCCTGGCTGTACCTGGCTTCCTGTCTAAACACTACTTCCCCAGCTCACCCTCAGTTGTTGTTCCGTGATACACAAGGTGTCATATTCCTCCCCCCTTTGTGTTTCCCCCCTGTCTCTAAGAACAAGTATGTATTGCGCTGCCAATTTGTTATGCACAAACAATGAACTTTTATCCACCAATTTGGCACATATAAATGCCCCGTGACAAATCCTTACCCCACCATTGTGAGTTTTTAGGGATTTGTTTCTGTTTCCTTTTGTCTTTTCCTCACTTCTGTTTACCGTGAGGAGACAGGACTCGCGGAAAATTAAAGGCCTCTCTCATCTTTTTAAGTGGGAGAATTTGCAAAATTGGTGGCTGACTAAATAATTTTTTCCCCCACTGTATGTGTGTGTGTGGTCCAGGACATCAGCACACATTCCAGAAGAGAAACAAGCGAATATATGCTAAATAACATGGGGGAAAAAAATGGTAAAAAAAAAATGTATATTACATATAGTTAAATATTGTAAAGTATGTATGCATCATTAAAGTATTTGTTAAACTGCTTATTTCAATAATCAAATAACTAATCAAATAATATTGTAATGACAATCATCCTGTTAATGACAAATAACAATGACAGTGACAAAAAACAACAACTAAAACGTAAAATATCTGGATTCAATAACAAGGCTTCATTTAATTTATGCAAAATGTAATTTACTATTTTTTATTGTAATTTTGACGTGAAATATGAATCTGACATTCACTGAAAGGGAGTAAAACAAAAAGAAAGCCAAAGAAAAGGGTACGTTTCAGTTTTTCAGTAATTATGATAAGTAAGAGCATTTCATCAAGAGTCAGTTTGCTTCCATGATGCACAGTGACAATTTAGAACAGGGAACAAGCAAAACTATTACTTCACAGATGTATTTTAAAAACGATTTGCGTAATCAGCTTTGTTGCTTTGTTCTCTCTTCTAAAGTGTTACCAAACCAGAACATTAAAACATAAGGGTACCAGTGGTAACACTTTATAATAAGCCTTATTAATAATATTAAGCTAAACAGATCATTCATTCAAGTCAATTTGTTAGAAATGAAACTTGTGTTTGTATTTTCAAACATGTTCATGAATATACATCAACTGCTGATCTGTTAAGCAATACTGAATGTTTGTTAATGACTTGGTTATTGCAAGTTATTATAAAGTGTTACCGACCGATCTTACCGCTGACGAATTCACCACAACAGTTCGTGGACGTTGCATTTTCTTCCGTAACTGCATATATGTATATATATATATATATAAAGGTTATATGATGTCCTGTTTTCTGACAGAACAGTGTGTGGTAATTGATACATTACAGAATGCAGTTCTAACCTCAGGTCACATGATCCTGAACTCACCTCTAGAATGCCCTTCTTCTTGCCCTCCCTCTCCTCACTGTCTATATGGCCTGTCAGGATGCAGAAACAGTCTTTGCACACCTTGTTCATCTTATTCCCCTCATATTCTAGAGTGGCTTTGTAGTCTGAACACTTCCAGCAGACCACCTGAATGAAACGAAACGAAAAGCGATTTAAAACTGTGAAAAAACTAAACAAAATGTCTTTGGTTTGCCGCCGCTTACGTATGTCAGGATAATCTCTTTGATCCTTTATTAACGTTTCTGAGTTAGTTTTGGATAAAGCTCTGTAACTGCTCGATTTGCTTTGCTTGTGGCTGATGGCTTTTTTACCGGAATGCGTTTAAAGGTTGAGCTTCACATGCTTTTATTCCGCTTAATTAATAGACTAGAATGAGGCGTTGTGAGAATGAATTCATTCACGTAGTTTCATTTATAAAGGACACACATAACTACAATATAAAGTCAAACTTCATGGCATTAATTGTCCGGGTTTAAGTATTTGCAAAATATATGGTAGCAATATAACTTATACAGACATAATTAGGTAAGGGACTTATGATACAGTTTGAAAGGGGAAATAAGGTATACATAACAATAAATATTAAGAATAGCCCTAACTAGTTAATATAATAAATATTATACAATATTAATGAAATGTTTAAGTTGTTAAACAGTTGTATCATTCTGATAACGGGTTGCTCTGGTCAGCAGGTTTGTTTGCGCGTTAAAACTCCGTGGACACGCGAAAAAATGTGGTTTGTGGTCCGGGTCACATGATATGTTACATAGATTCTATTTCAAATAAATGCGGTTCTTCTGAACCTATGTTCATTGTGAAGCCTGAAAATACAAGGCATCACGGTTTCACAAAAATATTGCAGACACGAACTGTTGTCAACATGTTAATAATAGAACTGTTCTCGAGCAGAAGATCAGATATATTGATTCGGAAGATCAGCCACCTGAAGACTGAGTCGAATGATGCTGAAAATACAGCTGCGCATCACAGAAATACAGTACAGTGTTTAACAGATATTGGACATAGAAACAAGCGTTTAAATTTAATAATATTTCCCATTTAATGTATTTTTGATCAAATAAAAGCAGCCCTGGTGAGCATAAGAGACTTCTTTCAGAAACATTCAAAACGTATAGACCCCAAGCTTTTGACACAAGTGTGTATAAATGTGTTTTATGTTGGTGTGAATCATATATGTTCAGTGTGTGGATGTTGATGTGTGTTCAGGCGGCTCTGTACAGACTGAGCGGTGACTGGAACCCGCTGCACATCGACCCCAGTTTCGCCGCAATGGGAGGTAAAGACGCTCTTTAACCGGAAGTGTGTCATTTCGAGGATGTTAAAGGAGACATATTATGCCCATTTTTACATTATGTAATATAAGTCTCTGGTGTCCCAGAATGTGTCTGTGAAGTTTCAGCTCAAAATATCCCACAGATAATTTATTATATAATTTAGAAAATGCCTATTTTGAGTGGAAGCAGAAACACGCTGTTTTTCGGGCTGTCTCTTTAAATGCAAATGAGCTGCTGCTCCCCGCCCCCTTTTCCAGAATAGAGCTGCGCCTTTACAGCTTGGACCTGCTAAAAACATCTGTTTTGCTTCTGATTATCATGTTTATCGCGCTGAAATCATGCGTTTGATAGCATATGAGTTTAAACTTATGATATACGGTTTTCTGAGCGCACACATCTGAAGAACACGCACAGGAAGCGGCTGTCGCAGCATGCGAGCACTAAACTAAGCTCTCATTCAGACACAAGTTTACGTTAAACACACGAGTTACAAAAACAGTGGGTTATGTCTGTGAAGGTAAACAGCTGGAAAATAAATTGCTTGTTTATTTTAGATCTGTGTGGCCGCAGCAATATACAGTAAATAAATCAAAAAATCCTCTGCTCTCTTGTCTCCTCTGAGGCTGAGACTCTAAACAGTGTTCTGAGCTCGTCAGTGCAGCCAAAGACAGAAAAGTTAGCATGCTTTGCTCAAACTTTCACCATAGCATTAGAGCTGCTACACTGTTGACGCTTGACAATCAAAGAGCCGCGGGGGTGTAAAATTTAAGGATTAAGGGGCGGTGATCTATAAGAGTCCTTTGCATCGTCACAGAGGGGAGAGAAATCAGACGCGGTTTTCTCAGACCGCTTGAAGAAAAGGCTCCCCCCAAACAAAGGAATGGGTTAATCTTTTTCAAGTTTCCTTGGTTGTTAGATGCACCGGGGACTTGATTATAGCACTTACAACCTGGAGAAGTCCGATTTTCATCATACGTCACCTTTAAGAATTATTCGATTAATATGCCGAGTCACCCAATTGAGTGAGTTGGGGCGGGGACTATCAGTTCGACGGACAAATAACCAGAAAGCCCGGGTGGAGAGACGAATAAAACACTTCAGCTTTTCAACAGTTTTGATCTTTGATGTTATCTGAAATGATCACAGGATTCGAGTCTCAGCCTGCCGGCCTGTGTTGGTTTGGCTCGCCGCTCGTACGATCTGAAGAGTAAGAACGCAACACGAAGTGGTCCGATTCAAGTCCATCAAGGTAAAAACAGCATGGACACCGAGAGTGAGGGATTTGACGTTAAGCAACAAATAAACACCCCCCCCCCCCCCCTCCCCCACCCCCCCCCCGCCCCCCCCCCCCCCCCCTCGTTTAATGGACGCCTAGGTTATTAAAGACGACTGCATGATTCAAGATATGAGCACAAAAAAATAAATGAGCTACTTATATTTATATAATATGGTTTAGTTTAGCAACTAGTTTATCACACCAGCAAGAGTGCTGTTTTACACCAATATCTGCACCACTGCAAATGTGATATTGATTCATACAGCAGTTCAATAAACAAGCCGTTCCTGTTGTGTTTACGCCAATATTATCCGCTTTGCTCAATTTCGCTGATGAAAATAGTTCCAATCAAACCACAGCAGAACTTGATGAACCACAGGACGGTGATGCATTAACTGAATGAATCAGCTGTTTGAACGAATCAAGTGAGTCAGTGATTCAGTGACTCGTTCATAAAGACTTGATTCAGTTCTGAATGAATCAGCCGTTTGAACAAATTGGTTGAATGAATGATTTAACAATTCACTCTTTAAGACACCTACTGGCGCTGTTTCATATTTAGAGTATAATTTCAATAAAAAAAAAAAAATCATTTCAATATTCATTTTTATTATTATTTCTGCAAAGTTTAATAAAAATTGTCTTTGTAAAGATACTTTTTGTAATGTCTATTCAATGCTTTACTCATCTAAGCGACTTGTTGGGAGTGAATTCTCAGTCAAACTGTGTGTGATTAAATTGATAATTACAGGGATGAAAGTTTTCTGTCGCTACGACGGATTTCCATCAGTTCATAAAGACTGTCACTTGCTTCATTCATGAATGAATCAGCCGTTTGAACGAATCAAATGAATGAATGATTCAGTGATAAACCTCAGTTCCTTGCCCCCACCTCTGTTGTTTATTTTATATATAAATATATCCTGTAATTAACATAGCCTCGTTGATATAAAAACTATTGTAATAATAGAATCAAGTAATATGAAAAATGGGAAAGCGATATCAACTTTAAATGAGAAATAGAATATAATACAATATATAATTTAATATAAAGAGTCACAGAATATAATTATTGTAAATAATATAAACTGTGTTATTAGTATTAGTATTATTTAACTATTTAAATGTAACAAATAATATTTTCAGTGTTCAGACAGTTTCAGTGCAGAGAATTTCATTAGTGTAAGGCTCACTCTCAGGCTTGCCGTCTCCATTAGGAAAGCTCACTCGTCTATTTTTACCGCGGTAAAGCTCTTCGCGGTGGCCCGTCAGATAGTTGAGCGGAGGGTCGACATTCCTCGCCCGGACAGCAGCTATAAAGCTCCATCATCAATGAGTGCGGACACAACGCTTCTTTGGAGACGCGCGAGGAACCACCAGCTTCACCATGAGTCAAAGCCCAGAAAGGATGTCTTCGTACCGCCGTCACTTCGAGGGTGTCCTGACCTCCTCTTCCACGCTTCAGGTCCGGGTCTCCAGCCCTTCTCCCACCCGTGGAGCCGCGCGCCACCGCTCCGCCAGTTACACCCGCAGCGGCACCATGGGACGCGGGGCGCTCTCCGGGTCCCGCAAGTCACGCATGACCAGGTATGCCATTATCATAGCATCGCTTATTTTAGTTCAGCTGTAACATTTCTTATTTTTGTTTACTTTAGGACTAAGTAGGCTACTAAAATAACAAAAACTAAAAACTATGCAGACATTAAAAAAAGTAATAAAAACAACAAATTGTAAATATAATATCAAAATATACAAATTGCAATCATATAATATAGTATTAGTGCTGTCAAGCGATTAATCGCATTCACAATAAAAGTTTGTTTGCATAATATATGTGTGTGTACCGTGTATATTTATTATGCATATATAAATACACACATACAGTATATATTTTGCAAATATTTACATGTATTTAATGTTCTTCATTTATATTCATAAAATCTAGATTATGAATAAATCATGTAATATATAAACATAACATATTTGCCTGGAAATATATACATGTATGTGTGTGTATTTATATATACTTAATATATATACACAGTACACACTCATATATTGTGTAAACAAAAACTTTTTATTTTGGATGCGATTAATTGCAATTAAACGTTTGACAGCACTAAATAAGTAAAATATAATATATATCTATTACGTTAAAACTTTTCATTATTGTAAATAAAAAAACATAATTTTAATAAATAAAATATAATAGATATTTCAGCTCGTTGCCGGGGTAAAATTCTCATTATGTTTAGGTACCGTGAAGTACTTAAAACAACAAAAAACAAATAAAACTCACACTAAAAACTAAAAGTTATTAAATGTTACGAACTACATAGACTTTTTTTTTTTAAAAGGTAAGAAAAAATTCCAAAAACCACAACAGTACTAAACTGTGACTAAAACACAAGACTGAAAATGTAAAAATACAATCTAATCAAAATATTAATAAAATCATAGTATATACACTGATACTAAAGATACATGCGGTATAGGCTCCAGATAATATCCATACATATAATATATATCATTAATAATAATATTGTATCCATAGTACTATATTTGAGCATTTAATTGGTCAAATAGCTTGTATTTTGTATTATTATTAAAAAAATATTTTTTTAAAAATTGACAATAGTAAACATTGTAAATGTATTGGTTTGTGTCCTTCTTCAGCAGTGTGAGTATGGGAACGCTGTGTCTGGGCATGGGTTTGGGGGTTGCTGGAGGCGCAGTGGACCTGGACACTGCAGCCGCTGAGAATCAGGCTTTCCTCAGCACACGCACCAGTGAGAGAAAGGAGATGGTCGTCCTCAATGACCGTCTGGCTGTATATATCGAGAAGGTAAGGCACTTCTCCATCTTCTCCTTTTGCTTTCCCACTTTGAAGACCAGCCTGTGAGTTTGAGTGTGGTTGTTCCAGGTACGCTCTCTGGAGCAGAGCAACAAGCTGCTGGAGGCAGAAATTGAGGGCATCAAGAGCCACCATGTGAAGCCGTCCGGTCTGCGACTGCTCTATGAGGACCAGCTGAGGGAGCTGAGGAGGATTGCTGACCAAATGAAAGTCCAGCGGGTGAGGGATGACCACAGGCCAATAATGACTTACTTACACATTTAGACCATAACTCACTCATTTCTAGCAAGTATGTGCTTTCGAAGCTTACCTGTGCTTTCGTAGGACCTGGCGGTAGCAGCAAAGGATGCCATGGCAGGTCAGCTGGAAATGCTGAAGGTGAAATACGAGGAGGCTGTGGAGGCCAGGAAAAAGGCAGAGCTTGAAATTGAAACCTTCAGACCGGTAAGGTCCAACTTAATACACAAAGTGTAACATCACTTGGTTTTACATAATGATTGGGGTTCAAACTCACTCTGTCTACTAGGATGTGGACGCAGCCACATCCGCCCGAATTGCCTTGGAAAAACGACTGGAAAACCTGGAAGTGGAGCTTGAGTTCCTGCAGAGGATTCACAAAAAGGTGCAGGCCATTTAAATATAAAATTATCTAATATTATCTAATTATATACTGTATATATCATCATATTATTATGAATAATATAATATTATAAATATCATCTGTATCCACTGTAAAAAATTCTACAAGTCATGGCAACATATGTTTTCCATTACTTTAACAATTCAAATTAATTTAACCAATTTCAACTTCATTTTTTAAGTTATACAAGGTTCATTGATAATTCTTAAAAACTTAAGGCAGCAACTTTTTTTTACAGTCTGCGGACTGTAAAATGTTGTTGTTAAATGTGCTAGAAATATAATCAGTGTTAAAAAAAGATATTGTCAAAGAATATTCTCAAATAGCTATGTGATTTTATTGTTAATCACTGGGTATTTCATTGCATTAATAAGGTAAATAATTAAAAAGTTTTGATTTATCTACATTTTCTGTATGTCAGGAAATCGAGGAGCTGATGGCTCAGATTTATGGATCAGTGGCTAAAGTAGATGTGGCCTTCTCTTTGCCCGATCTGGCATCCGCCCTCAAACAGATCCAGGCTCAATATGACAGTATCGCCGCTCAAAACCTGCAGGTAATCAGGATGGGACAAAAATAAACCTCAACATCTCTTAAACTGAACTGTTTTGCTCACATATGCTCATGTTCTTCCCGACCGGTGTTCACTAGGAGATGGACGCTTGGTATAAAGCAAAGTTTCAAGATCTAAACAAAGCTACATCACGGCATGTGGACACAGCGAGGAGCATCAGAGAGGAAATCACAGCTTACAAGAGAGAGGTGTGGGAAATCCTGTCCTGTGCCTCGTTTAATAAAAGCACCAAACTGTACCGCCTTATACATTTAATGCATATGTGTTTTTAGATTCAGAATAAACAGAGAGAACTGGACGCCCTTAAGAACAGGAATGAAGCACTGCTGCTCCAGATCCAGGAAG
Source organism: Sinocyclocheilus anophthalmus (assembly GCA_018155175.1). Lineage (NCBI taxonomy): Eukaryota > Metazoa > Chordata > Actinopteri > Cypriniformes > Cyprinidae > Sinocyclocheilus > Sinocyclocheilus anophthalmus. The sequence continues at coordinate 21,944 of JADLZN010007644.1, read as the reverse complement.
CACAGGAGAGACACAAGAAAGAGGAGGAGGAGCTACAGGTAAAGCCACGCCCCCTTCAATGTAAAGAGAACACGTCACAATGGCCACATCCAAAATCACATATTAAGTAGGTACTTAATTAAGTAGTAATTACTTGACGGCTGTTAAAAAATACATTCTATATAATATAAATGTAATCTGCACCTACCAGCATAGTTTCGTTGTTACACTTGTATTCACAAATCCTCTCCTGTGGACTCATGGGATAGTAAAGTGTCCATCATATGTGCACTTCAGAATTTAGATGCTACCCTTTGCCTACTGTTTTATAAATACTGTAAACACTTTTCACCTACTATAGTATAGGGAAGTATGCAATTTCGAATGCAGCCAGTCATTTTCTAGGGCAGAATATCATTGAGACCCAGGGTGGGCACTTTTTTGTATTGGGCCATCAAGCAACTACCCAGAAAGCAACCTCATAGCAACATGTTACAACCATTCACGAGCGAGCTACACTCGATTTGATTTGAAGATGTCACTCAATCATGTGTCATAGATCCGTATCGAGACTCTAAAGGAGGAACTGAAGTCTATTAAAGGGAAGATTGGGCTGCTGCTGAGAGAATATCAGGATCTGCTCAACATTAAGATGTCGCTGGAGATTGAAATCACCACGTACAGGTACTGCGTGATGCCATCAACCACCTCAATGAAAACGGTATACATGTATTCGCAATTTGAATTTTTTGAGATGTAACTTTTTTTTTCTTTTTTTTTTTTTTTTTGGCAAAGACGTTAAGAGGTCCCACATCAAAGAAATGACAAAGTGATATGTACCATAGAAAAGCAATAAATGTAAGTAAAAGTGTATACTTTTTAGGTTTTCAAAATAAGTTGTGGAGAAAAAAAAATGTTCCAATTTGGTTGAAATAATGTTATATTGTCATTCAGTATAACACAATATTTATGTAAAAATTCAAACAACATGCTTATTCTGACTTGTACATATTAAAATATATAAAAGAATAATGGAGTGCATATTCAATTTATTGTGTTTTAACTGAGCGCAAATGTACTGACAAAATGGCAAAAACCTAGGATAGTGGCCACATTAAAAAAGAAACCTTATAAACTAATTCGTATTGGGGTTTGAAAGTAATTGTGTTTTAATATGCATAAATTGATTTTGGGTGTAATATACCTGACAAGAAGTTACAATGAATTACATGCTTATAAAATATCAGGGGAAAATGTATGATATTTATTTTTTGCTCGGAAAAACAAAAACAAAATTGCAATTAAATTAAACAGAAAACTTTTTGAATTTTTTGAGGAACAACAACAACAATTTATAGCAGTATTGCACTTATTGTTTTTATACTTAAACCCTTTTTCGTCTTTGACCCAAACACAGACTTGGAGAAATAAATCTCAGTGCCAAGATATAAACTCTCAATCTAGAAAAAAAGTCAGAATTGTGATTTTGTCTTGCAAATTGCAGTTTACATCTCGCAATCGGTTTTTTTCCACCATGGATAAAAAATTAAACAAGATAATTGCAACTTTTTATCTACAATTCTGACTTTGGCACTGAATTGCGGTTTATATCTTGCCGTTCGACATTTTGATCTCACAATTTGTTTTTTCCAACATGGAATTAAACAATAAAAAAGATAAACTGGACTTTTGATTCTGATAATTCTGATTTATTCTCAAGAACGGCAAGTTAAATCTCGTAATTCGGACTTTTTATTCCTCAGCAAGTCGAGTGACATCTCACAATTCTTTTTTTTGTTTTGCCATTAAATAAAAAGGTAATTACACAATTTTACCTCACAATTGCCCTTTTTTTATCTTACTGACAAGTTTATATCTCACAATTCTCAAAATTCTGAAAAAAAAGAAAAAAGTTTGAATTGTAAAATAAGTCACAATTCCCTTTTTTATTCTGTGGCAGAAATGGGATTCCATAATATGGTGATTAAAAATAATTTACCATATACACATAGTTTAAAATTCTTGGCAACTACCTATATCTAACCCATTTTGATTTGCCTGTGGTTTTGCAGGAAGCTGATAGAGGGAGAAGACAGTCGCTTGTCCAGTATGGTGAGCGGTCTGTCTCTCATGAGCCTGAGTGCAGGAATGGTCAGCAGCGTTTCTGGGGCGGCAGCAACACGCAGTCATGCGATCAGTGGAGCGGTGAGCTCAGCCGCCTCAGAGAAGATGCTCTCCAGCAGCACAATAGTCGACCATAACCATCACGAGTCTGTGGAGGAGTTCACTCACGAGCAGGCTGTGGAGATGACAGAGAGGAAGACCATCCTCATTAGGTACAAGTACACTGTTCCACCACAATATTACAAAACAACTTCATACTTTTTTCAAGTTATTATATTATAAAATGCATGTGGATGCTTCTTGATGCCAATTCCCATCTCTCTTTGGTTGCAGAACAGTTAAGACAGATGAGGACATGTTTCAAAGGGACACACAAGAACGCACCATCACTATCTCTGGCGCCGCAGATGAGAACGATTGAATTAGTCATGAGATTGCATTCCAAACCTCCATCTCAAAGTTTATTCATTTAGAGTTGTTGTTGCTCAGATCTCACATTCCGTTATCAAAACCGGTGATGAACCAAACGTCACAAAAAGTCTCTCATCCTTTGCTACCTACTTTGTGCTTCGACTAAACTGCGTCTAACTGCGTTGAACTATGTGTCATCTGATTCTTCAAAACAAATAAAGTTTGATTGCATAGCAGCAGTGTCTGAAGTTGTTTTAATGGAGTTTTTCTGTGTCTGAAGTGCATATATGGCACACTCAGAGAAGCAATGCTTTTATAGAGCTAGAAAAAGAAGACTTGTTTATTACCGGAAAAAAAAAAACACCACCCCCCCCACCCCCCCCCCCCCCCTGAATGATGGGTAAAATATTATCGATTTTCTAAGAAACCAGGTAAAGCATATTTATGCAACACAAAAAAACGGGTATAAAATCCCAATGCTACATACAATCAAGTATGCTTTACACTAGGTTTAATTGCACCTCTAGTTTGAGTTTAATAAGGCGTTATTCGATGAGGCACAATTTTGAGACATCCATGCTATTCAAAAGTGGTTATTCGTTGTGTTTTGTAGAGAAATTATACATTTACTCAGTAAGGATGGAATTAAATTGATCAAATGCTACAGAAATCCTTTTTACATGCTGTTAATTTTAAATTACATTCATAAAAACCTGCAAAAATATTGAGCAGCACAAATGTTTTCAGCATTGATAATAAACAGAAATGTTTCTTGAGCAGCAAATCAGCATATTAGAATGATTATGAAGGAGCATGTGACACTAAGACTGGAGTAATGATGCTGAAAATACAGCTTTACCATCACAGGAATAAATTACATTTAAAATAGTTATTTGAAATTGTATTTCACAATATTTCACAATATACAGTTCTACTGTATTTTAATGCAGCATTGGTGAGTATAAGAGACTTCTTTCAAAAACAATATCTTATATCTGCAATATCTTACCAACCCTAAACTACTGAATATTTTCTTCTATTATCAAAATGGTAGGTAAAAAAAAAAAAACATATTCTATGATGAAATGAGTGTAAACATAAGTTCACATAGATCATGGTTTAACATTCCCTCATAATCATACACTTCCATTTATAAAGATTGTTGGTCCTTCATACAGTACAAAGAGTAAACTATTAACATTTGTCATCTCCCAAAACATTTGTTTGCGCCACAAAAACTAGTTTACTGTACATTTACAGTATTTATACATTTCACTGGATGGACTCTGACTGTCTGCATGCATGCATGAATGTTTAATTAGTGTAGAGGTTTTGGCTCGTCTCTGATTCCTCCGGCAAGACGATACACAGCCAGGCTGACCTCATGAGCCAGACTATCAGCACTTTCCTGCACATAAACACCGAAAAATTGCAATTACAATCAAATACATTGCAATAATTAAGAGAAAATGATCATAATGACCATGTGCACCTGTGTGTCAGCCTCAGCATAGACCCTGACCACGTCTTCAGTTCCAGACGGTCTAACGAAGGACCGAGCACTTTTGTATTTCTTGACAAGTGAGTCGATGGTGTCCTGCAGCCCCTCTGGACTCACGGCCCTCCTCTCTGCGTCTGTCGTATCTATGACACGCCGGTCTGACACCTGCAGAGTGCAACAGTTAAATCTACACAGTTACACTCATAAACCTCCCAAACACACACACACAGGCACACACACCGTGACTTTAAGTTGGCGGTTGGGTAGGTCTGTGTAAATAGCATCCCAGTCTTGCGCAGACATCCCTCTGATGGCCAACACTGCTTCAATCACTAGCATATCTGAGATCGCGTCTCCCACCGTCTGCAGAAGAGAGAAAGGGAGTTAAGCATCGAAAAAAACACTTAAAATAGTTTTAGTAAAGCGTCGGGTGATCCAGTTGAATGGTGTTTGAGTTTGTCTATACCTGGTTGATCAGATTGATCGTGCTCTCCAGGAGTTTCACCGCTCGTTTTCTCTCATCGTTTGAGTTCGGGTCTTTCACCAGCTCCTGAATCTGTTTCTGTGCTGCTTTGCTGAATAAAACCTGCAGCATACCAGCAAAAAAATCACTGGTTAAAACTAACAAAGCTCAAAAATCACAGATCTTAAATTTTAACATGATGGAAATGCTAAATTGTGCGGTTTCAAATGAATACAAGTTTAAAAGCATTTAACCGTTATTAAAATGAGAAACAGTTTGCACCGTCATGGAAAACTGAAGTACAGTTAAAACATTTTAATAACAACAGCATGACATCATATCATAGTCCTAATATTCTCTGCAGGGTCAAAATAATTCACAATTCAAAATGTAAATTGTGAAATATAAACTGTAAAATTCACAATTAAATATGTGACTCAGGACCACTTAAGGTCTTAAGTGTAAATTTGTCCAAATTGAGATTTATACATCATCTCAAAGCTGAATAAATACGCTGCCATTGATGTATGGTTTGTTGGGATATGACAACATTTGGCCGAGATACTTTTTGAAAATCTGGAATCTGAGGATGCAAATGTAAAAAAATCGAAAGTGAGAAAATCGCCTTTAAAGTTGTCCAATGAAGTTCTTAGCAATGCATATTATACTAATCAAAAATTACGTTTTGATAAATTTACGGTAGGAAATTTACAAAATATCTTAATGGAACATGATCTTTACTTAATATGCTAATGATTTTTGGCATAAAGGAAAATTTTGACCCATACAATGTATTTTGGCTATTGCTACAATATACCCCAGCGACTTAAGACTAGTTTTGTGCTCCAGGCTCACATATGTTAAATTGTACATAATTTAAAATGTAACATTTTTAAATGTAAATTCGAAATCCAAAATATAACATTTGAAATATAAATGTAAAATGTAAAGTTCTAAATTCAAAACAGCCATTTTTGAATTTTCAAATCAAAACCTCTCAACCAACTTGTGTACTTTTAGCCAACGACCCAGGATTCTGCCTTCGTAAAATGGCATTATTTTGCAGTGAACTCACAGTTCCATGTCCATTTGCCTCAAAATACACTCCAATATCATATTCCTGCGCTGCATGATGAAGGTGCTTAACACCTGTTTTCGTACAGCATACTGTGACCTGTGGAGAAGTCAAAGGTTACATCTCATAAACAGCGAGTTTAAGCATGAATTGGAACATGTCAGATAAACTAGCTGTTTATGAGCTGTAACCTTGATTCTCACGGTCACACGTCCTTTGTTCCCTTAACACCGTTTTCTCCCCTTCCCCTTCATCGCCTGCCTTCACTCTTCTTTTCTTTTATATTCTGTGAACCGGAGACATATTATTTTTAGTTGCATGTCCACCCTTATTCACCTGGAAACTCACCTCCAAACCATAGCGAAGTGAGCCGATTCTGAGTGCATATGCTGTCTGAACAACAGCAATCTGTAAGTTCAACCCTGCCTGAACACACACACACAGACAAAATTAATGTGCAAGTTCATATTTGGATGTGGTCATTTCATTTGAGCGTGTAGAACCTGTGTGAGCAGCTCTTTGAGGTACGTGCTGATGAGAGTAGCGATCTTGTCTCCGTCCAGCAGATGGAAGCAGCCTTTAGAGTCGGTGTAATAGTAAACAATGCGATCAGCATCACCATCGAATGAGCAGCAGCGCTCACCGACTCCCATATTCATACCTGGAGTGAAAAAGCGAGGGATTTCTCCGATAATTCGGTATGAAAGAATGATATGCACTACCGGTCAAAAGTTTGGAATAATAAATATTAAGTCGATATGCCACAAAGGATGCATGTATTTAATCACAAGGCATTTAAACACAGAAAGATTGTTAAATATTATAGAAGTTAAAAATAACAGTTTTCGTTAATAATTTAAAGTCTACTTATTCTGTGATTCAAAGCAGAATTTTTCAGCATCATTACTCCAGTCTAAACTGTCACATGATCCTTCAGAAATCAATTTAATATGCTGATTTGCTGCTCAAGAAACCATTTTTATATTTTTTTTCCTGCTTAAGGTTTTGTGGAAACTGTGGTACACTACCATTCAAAACTCTGGCATAGGTAAGATTTAAAATGAATGAATACTGTAATTCAGCAATGAAGCATTTAATTGGTCAAAAGTGACAGTAAATATATTTATAATTTTGCAAAATGTACATTGCACATAAATGCTGTAACAAATATATTAAGCAGCAAAAACTTTTCAACACTGATAATAAGAAATGTATCTTGAGCACCAAAAAAACGGATAATAACTAATCAGATATCTGAAGGATCGAAGAGATTGACGGTGGAGTTCTGATGCTGAAAAAATGATATTTAAGAAAAATTTATTTATCATTTTTATGAAGAAATATTATATTTTTAAAAAAGAGATTACAACTTTTTTTAAAACCTGAATAATTATTTCAAAAGTAACAGTTTGACGGTATTCAGCGTCAAATCATGAAGCCTTGGTGAGCATAACGTTCAAAAACATTAAAAATCATAATTATTCTGCACTTTTGACCTGTAGTGTAGTGTTTCTCTCATTATATAATAAAAGAAACTCTTAGTTACTACAAACACAAATATTACGCCATCTTCTACTCATATGAAAGGATTTTTTCCCTGCTGGGATGCAGTTTTCTCATGAGACGTCCCTCAAGGAGTTCAGACAGACCTTGAGGCGCGTTCTGCTGCACTTTGACGTAATCTGCTCCACACATGTGATTGAGTTTCCCACTACTGCCGTCATTCGAAAGCACCACCTGCATTTCAGAGCGAAGAAACGGCTCCATTTCTCTCATCTTCAATGCGCCGATGCCGTTGGCTCCATCCACCAGAAGCCTCTTCTGATCGTCGGTGCGGTTTAAGGCCTTTGGAATACAAGCAGGGAAGCAATTAATGCTAGAAAAATAATAAGCATCATTAATGTTTTTTTTTTTGGTCGCTCTTACATTCTGAGTTAGCTGAAGGAAAGCCTGTGAGAGTTTTTGGTAGTAGCCCTCAATAGTGGGACTGCCGTAGCAGCCGTGCGTGTTGCAACAGCACACCATATAATGCAGCTGGGGAGTGGTGACCAGACCATAGTCTTAAAGAGAAACACACACCCATCAATCAACAGAGCAATTCATCAACCTTTGTACTGTCATATCTGTGGGCAAACCAACTGTACTTATACTCTGAAATATAATGCAAATGCAAGACAACTTTAAATGAGCTTTCAAGCAAAGTAATTCAAGTCAATAAATTAAGGTTTTATAATTCCATATTCACACCATGAGTTTTGCCACCCAAACTGGAAACGCCATCCAATACAGCCTGAGAGAGACTAGCACTGCTTGGTCTGAAGAAAATAAACAAAGAGAAATAAAACACTACACTTAGCCTAAATAATGTATTTATTGCAATAGGGAATGTAAATCAAGCCTACTATTATGAATCATCCAACATATTATTTATCAAATGCTTTCAAATTTGGTGGCTGTTGTGTTTTTTGTTCTTTTTTTCTTGTTGTGGAATAAAATTATATTTTTCTTGTTTATAAAGCAATTGTATGCACCTCATAAACCATCTACATGCTTTGTAATAAAGAGATGGATAATAAAAAAAAAATGGGTGATCTGGTTGATCTCAAAACTGCACAGATAATGTATGAAGCACATAGTAAGCTGCTTTTCACATGCATTCACAGCTGTTTAAAATAGTTTGAAAAACTAATTGCAGGGACAAATATAAAATATTGATGTATAGCTAAAGTGGTGAAACTGTGAAAATTAATTTTAAAATATGTAGTTCACTTTGCAATTTTTACACTTTTTTTACTTAAGATGATAATCAGATATAAAACTCAAAAACAGATCATTTGTACAGTATATATGATAGTTGAAACAACTATTCATGTATGAAACGTGTAACATTTAGTTACATCTAAAAGTTTTCTTAATTGTTTTTTGTATAACTTTCTGTATAAATCTAGTAGTGAAAATGACACTTATTAGAATTATAATGAAAAGGGTATGCATAATAAACTAAGGCTTCAGCTTGCACCTTTTTCAGTTAATATGTAAAACTATGTAAATACACTTTTTGGTGTATGAAATGAATCCTGATTATGATAACAGTAAGTATGATTATTTTCGGCTACACTATCACTTTTTCTGACTGTGAAACCTCTGTTGGCCGTTTTCTGACTTGATCTACTGGCTTGGCCACTATGAAGTCTACAGGTTTGGTAGCTTCTCTCTGTATGTACTTAAGCTTTCAATTTTGACATTTGTTAACCTTCCCACTGTGTAAACAGAAGCCAGGCTACCTGGTGTCTTTGCCGACGTAGACGCTTGCAGGCTCGCTCATGTTAATGTCCTCTTTCTCGATGATGTCCTTCAGTTCTTTGAGAAGAGAGTCCTGCTCGGCGTTGGCGAGCTGTGTGGCGTATCCCTCCCACAACGCTGTCACCATCTCCCCCATGGGGTCAATTAGCTTCACCCCATTGTCCTCCTGAAAATAATGGAAACATCGCAGGAGCGTCCTTTGAAAGTGAAAAAAGTATTGTTATGACCGTAAATGTGGATTCTCTGAGCGTTTCTCACCTCTGGGTTATGAGAGGCGGTCACCATGACTCCAATGGTGGATTTCGTTTTTTTGGACCTCAAAGTTGCCAACAGCCCCATGCGGAACATGATGTGATCCAGATGTTTGGCATGAGTGCGGAATCCAGCTGTGCCATACTGCAACGTCAGGCCCTCCGGCTTCGGATGCAGCTTGGACTTTTGAGAGACTTCCTCAAACTGAGCCATCTCTGAAAACAAACACAAAAACAACTTCAATCACCCAGCTCGGTGCATTTATTAAATCATATTCTTTACAACTTTCATAACAGGATCACCCACAACGATTACCATAAAAACACTGCATTGTTTCATGTATAAGCATTGCTGAACCTGAACTATAAACATGATAAGTGTTAAAAACCCAAAGCAGTTTGTGGTGCACATATACACCAGATGAAAAATCAAACCAATGATCATTCAACTCATAAATCAATCAATTCCGAAATAAACTGCAGAGAATAATTTGCCTGTCCCAAATCATTTATCCAAGCTTGATTTGGAAAACAATTAAACATCTGAACAATAAAACATGCAAACTAACAGACAGTAACTACATATACTAAAAGATGTAAATATAATCATAACATTTAAAGAGTTGCTAAAATGAAAATATTTTTTAAATAATAACTCATTCAATCTGAATTGAATGAATGAATCTGCTAATAACTCAACCGCACACATTATCCGGACTTGCGAACGAAGCAGAACATATGCAAACTATTTTTTTTATATATCTGCCATTAAGTCATTTTAATATGAAGACAGCTGATGAAGTTTATACTCACTCTGCTCGTTCTGCAACTGAGGCGTGAGCTGCACTTCATACTTCCCTGATTACGTGGCTGAGGGACGCCAGATTGCCACGCCTCTCTGCTGGACGTACACGTGAACTTGACGCTATTTAAATAGGCTTGTTTATTTGTTGGTAATTGCTGCGGAGTTGTATAGGTTTGTACTAAATCTTTGTTAATGTTTCATTATAAAAAAAAATAATAATAAAAAATATCATCATATTTCTTTGACCCACGGAGTCTTGCAGTGTGCGCCAATCAGAATGTTCATTGTATTCCTAAATATTATATATAACAATCGATAAATATATAAAAAAGTATTATTATATTAATATCATTTTTAAATATATATAAAAATATACAATTATTAGCAAGGATATTATTCTAATATACTTTCATGAAAATAAGCATAACGTGTAAAGCTCTTTATTAACTTAATAAATTACGTGAAAGACTCTTGATTCACAAACTCATTTACACAGTATCTTTAATTAATAACTAATTAATTAAAAGTTTTAACTCCATAGAACATTTCTCGAAATTGACTAGTGATGACTATACACCACTCTAAAAAAAGCTGGGTTGTTTCGACCCAACTTGGGTCAAATAGTGGACTAACCAAGACTTTTGGTTCTAAAAGAATGTAAAAATGTAAAAATGGGCGCGGCCATTTGTAATTTCTATGGGTCTGGCTTCCGGTTTCATCTGCGTCCACTCCGTCCAGCTATATTTAGCTGAGAAAAACAGTTCGTTTTGCTGCTTGATATCGAAAGTTGGTGTGTCTTATCATATTATAATGTATTATCTTAATTATGAACACACTGCTTTGTAGTGCAAACCGTTTTACCGTTTACTGCACGTTGTTATTCTTGTTATTTCCCTATAGCGGCTAATGAACAGGAAGTCTCACCCATAGGCTCACTTCCGCGTTGAAGAAAAAGGTGGATACCTAATACAGATACAATGGTATAATTAGAAAGTTAAAAACAACCGGAAGTGACCAAAGGCTTTACAAACACATACCAACAATAGGCAACTGCAAAATTACACAAAATATACATTAAAAAATGCTGGGCTTAAAGACCAACCCAGGGTGGGTTAAAATAGGGACAAAACCCAGCATGGGTTGTTTGACCAGTTGTTGGGTTATACCCAGAAGGTTTGGGTAACATTTAAACAAGCTGGTCAACAAACCAATGCTGGGTTGTCCCTATTTACCCAGCAGGGTGTAATTAACCCAGACATTTTTTAGAAAAGGTGTAACAGAGTAACACAAGCTGTTATAAGGTGGCCATTCTGAGAACAAAGTAGTAAAAGACAATTGTCAGGGATGTCGAACGCCAAGAAAAATAAATAGGTCTTTAGAGTGATTTAAAAACCAGACAAGGTGGGTGGATTAGCCATATTGCACATGGGCCAATAATTTATTTCTATACAGAATGTGAGGCGTATCCTCGATACTGCACGTTAAATCCTCAATAAACAATCAAACATATAGATGTAACTCTCACAGGCACTACAAACGAATCAAGGACACATTCAAAAATGGGGCACGACCTGAAAAGGAAAAGAACATGGTAATAACAGTTAAACTGAAGTAGGTAACAGTGCGGTGGTCTCTTACAGGGTGCTGTATCACTAAAAGGAGCAGTTGTCTGGCAGATACTTGCTCATTATTGGTTGCTGTGGGAAATAGGCGTGGCCATGGTCTACAGGTAAGCCCGCCCCTCCTCAGTGTACTGGCACTCAAGGGAATAGTTCACACAAAAAAAAAAAGTATTACATTTATTTACTACCATCGTGTGTTCTAAAAACATGTTACACATTTTTTATGTGGAACACAAAAAAGAAAAGTGCATCTCTGTCTTTACCTGAATCTATATGAGGTAGAAGAACCACAGCTGTCCAAGACGCTCCACAAAAGGGCATTATATATATATATTAATGATTATGATTTATATGATATATAATATTACTAGTAATATACATATATATACTATATTACTTCTGTGCTTTAGGTGTCCAGTACTGGTATACATAGATGTCTCTTATGTTCATTAAGGCTGCATTTATTTGATTAAAAAAGTACAGTAGAAACAGTAATATTGTGAATATTATTACAATATAAAAATAGCTTGGCCTGCATGAGCATTTGACAGCAGTTTCATTGGAGTAAAACAGCTTCATATATTACATAGACCTACAGAAAAAGTTCCTCGTGGCTACTTTTTCAGCCCTAGATGTTCTTTTTTGGTTTGTTTGGCTTCATTATCAGCTGTGTAAACATGTTCAGAAACATGTTGCTGCAGATGTTGTAACTTTTTTTCCATTTGACGATTGAGGAATGGCTTCTCAAATGCCCCTGCACTATTTATGCCTGTCAGTGTCAATTGTTAACAAACTTCATGCTTTTCTTGGTGCATGAAAAACACAATAGGGGCCCTTCATGAGTCAAAAGAGACTTTAACACACATGTCTGACAAAATGAAGCAGACAGCCAGACACAGAACAAGAAGAGAGAGAAAGTCGGTGGCCCCTGGCCAATAACAGTTTACTGTTAAGCTCCCTCTCAGTGAGGACTGACCCCTCACACACACAAACTAACACTCTGTAGCATGTGCTGAGAGAGCTTTCAGTAATCTGAGTGGTAGACTTAACAAAAATGCTCTTGGATTCTTATGCATTCTCGGTGCAGAGTAAAAGTGAACTGGAAGCGCTGCAACAGAAGAGGAGGGCTCCTATGAGATTCCTGCGTCCGTGTGCGCACTGTACCCCCACACCACACTCAGCACAAGGGCACAGGGCTTTCCGTTAAAAGGCTTCATTATGGGATGCTAATCTGGGGAAGACTGTGGCTTTGTTCGCCTGAGCTCGAGATGGATGGTGAGTTTTGCCAGGGTTACTCTGCATGAAAGGAGGTGCAAAACAAGCAGCATAAAGAGAAAAGTTTACTGGTCTCACTACTTACTACTTCTGACTGGTGAGTAGAAAAAAATGATTGATGGGTCTTATATTTTTCTTAAATGAAGATTTGCATTTGTGTTTGAAATAATTACTATGTTTACCAAAGGTGATTTAATAATGTCTTTATGAGTAAAAAAAAAGGGTTCTTTATTGGCATCTGCGGTTCCATGAACAACCTTTAACATTCATGAAAATTTTCCATTTCACAGCTCGCACGAATATATATAGTATAAGACCGTTTTACTAACATTCCCATTAGTTATGAAAACAATACTTCAGAATATTTGAAACATCCAGATTTTAAATGTTTTAAAAATGTTTTTTTTTTTTGGTTTGTGAACGTAATCATCGATTTTGCCAATCTAATGTTTACGGTGGAGTGTTATGAACAGTAGTAAAAACTGTACCAAAGCATTGAAAAACATCAGACTAATCATTTCAGAAAGTAAGTACATGATACATGTATAATACAGTTTGTGCTAATGTTTGAGGCAACAATACCAGCCAACCCACTTAAAATTCTTTATGGCATCACGGCTCCGAAGAACTTAACATCATGGAACCTTTCCTGACAAAAGTTCTTTTAGTGAAAAGGGATCCCTTGATTAACTGCAATGGCTTCACACCTAAGGACCAACTCTGCTCATTAAGAACTGTTACGAAGGTCTTTGTGGATCCCAAACGTTTTGCTACATGGCCCACCCACGACCAAAAAAACCCCCTTTTGGACCACTTATTATCACACGTGACCTCTTAAGGCTATGTAGCTTTTCCTGGAAGATCATGTGTTAAAACGTTCTGAGAATGTTCCATGTTAGCGTTAAAAGGTTCTAAAGCGGAAAGGTCTTAGTTTTAAAACTGTTATTTATGCTAACAAAAAAATGCAAGGTCTTGTGGAACCAAAATGTTTTCTAATGGCATGCCACAAAAACCTCTCTTCAGGGACCTTATTTTTTCACAGGTAGTGCTGCGATGCAGTGTATTTGTATGAGTTTGTTTGTGCTAATATGTGTGTTACTTTGTGAAAAGATATCTAACGGGTACTGAGAGAGGAGGGTCTCTAAAAGAGGTTTCGGCGTCCAATGAGAAGGTACTGAAAAACAGTTGAAGATGATGCAGTTCATCCTCAGGAGGAGGAAGGCCGGCTGCCAGTCAATTTATTGTCATCACGGGCACTGTGGGTGTGTGCCAGTGGCATCTCAATGCCCCCAAAGGAGTGTTGATAATTCGGGGCAGTGTGGATTGTCCATGATGGTTGGACTCTGTGTGGCGTCTCTCTCCACTTTTGGTGAATATACCAGATTCCACGTCAAAAAGCCTGGGGAATAATGTTTAATGTTTGAAAGTAAGTTCTTAGGCACAACCAAGGCTGCATTATTGTTTTTAAGTCAAAATGCACAGTAAAAACACCCGATTATTATTGTGAGTTATTATGTCCTTTAAAATAAACTGTTTAATGTATCTTAGAAGTAATTTAGGCTGTGATGCAAAGCTGAATTTTCGCAGCAGCTACACCAGTTTCAATGGTAGACATGATCCTCAGAAATTATGAGATCTTGTATTAAATCAAAAAAGTGAAAACAGTTTTTTTTTGCTTAAGCTAAGAGCACAAAGAAAAAATAATATTTTATTTAGCAAGGGACACATGAAAAGTGATCAAACGTGACAAATACGATCTTATAAATACAAAGGATTCATTTCAAATGAATGCTGTTTTTCAAATCAAGAATCCTGAAAAAAGTACTCTGTCAGGGTAGTCTTGTTTGGTTGTATTTGTTCCTACGTGTGGTTCAGTTTAGCCTTTTTAGGTTAGTCATTTAACATGCCTTCGTTACTGAGGATCCTGTTTCACCATTAAAGGATGCTAGTCATCATCTGCTGGAGCACAAAAGAAGAATGTAGAATAAATGTTGTTAACCAATACAGTTGACCTTGACTCCATTGGATACATACTGTGTGGTACTTACAAACACTCTTCAAAACGAGTTTTTTGGTGTTCGAGTTCAAGGCAAGTTTAAATCATGTTTGAAATTAGCATGTTCTGATCAGGTGCTTATTGCTTGCGGAGTGTGACGAGCTTTAGAAAATCAGGAGGTATTACACAACTACCCTGTTGGGACCATGTGGGGCCTCCTGACTGCCTTCCTGCGACGTGGATGAGTTCATATATCAGGTGCGTGTGCATTTTGACTGTGGTTGTAGTTCACAGTGCTTCACAGAATCCTAAAGTGAGTCCCCTCCATTTTAATGTCATTTTACAGACCGCCCCCGTGGCAAGTAGTGTCTCTGGCTTTGGTCAGAGGGGTGAAGCGGCATCATGCCGGTGCTGATCCCTACAGCGCTGGCAACTCCGTTCGAAGCTGGGACGTCAGTGAGTGCTGCTACACTTTAGGGTGATTTAGTTAACACATCTAAATCTGTAAAAAATAAAATAAAAATAAAAATAAAAAAAAACAGCTACATTTGTAAAACTATAAACTGTTCTACCCAGCGTTTGTGGTGGCAATGAACTGCTGGAGTGTGTCAATGGCAGCACGCACTCAGGTCTTGCTGACCTTCATCAAGATGTTTGCTCTGATTCTGATCATCATCCCGGGCATCATGGCTCTGGTCAATGGTAAGAGTCACATGCTGTTTTATCTGTATGCTGGAATGCTTTCAAATTAAATAGATACATTTTACTTCCATAAACCTTTACTTTAATGGTCAGGAAGTCATGGTAATGGTTAATCAATAGGCATGCTTATGCACGTTTATCAACAAAGTTCAGTCCCAAAAGGGCTAAGTGTTTATATATTTACAAAAAGTGTAATTTCTTATGGCTATATCTCTTAAACTTTTTTTCATTGAATTGTTTTAATTAAAATGTAAAAATCCTTAAAGAAAATTAAATGATGTGTATTTTGATAGTTTTGACAAATTCCAAAAGTTTGGTTCCTATACAAAAAAACTATACATTTTAAGAATTTTTATATGTATCTCTTCGGGGTAAAAATGGACTCCAATTTCAAGAAGAAAGGCAGGAAATGTACTCGATATTTCCATTTTTTTTCTATTTCAGGGAAAACCGAAAATTTCCAGAATGCCTTTGACTCAGATTCTTTTTCTCTGACCAAACTTCCTTTGGCCTTTTATTCAGGTCTTTACGCATATGGCGGCTGGTGGGTATTAGCAGTATCAAATATATAGAAATCCAAAGTAAGGGATTTCAAAAACGTGTTTGTTTTTGCTTACAGGTTTTATTTGAATTTCATAACGGAAGAGGTAATTAACCCAAACAGGTATTTTGAACTTCCTGCTTTGCCAAATTGTTAGCTTGACCGTATGTTTTAATCGTTTTAAAAGTGATATAAAGGCACTTAGATTAATTTCTCATATATTCTTGTTAGAACCATCCCATTGGCTGTCATTTTCTCCATGGTGACTGTTACCGTGTGTTACGTGCTGGTCAATGTGGCTTATTACACCATGATGACCGCAAATGAGTTACTGATGTCAGATGCCGTGGCAGTGGTTAGTAGTGCTGGACTTTGGAGATGCTATTACAGGCTTTAGTTTGGAGAGTAAAGGTCATGACTGTATTGTCCTTAATGCATTGCAGACATTTGCAAGTCGGGCTCTGCAGGGTGTAGCTCCAGCAATACCAGTATTAGTTGCTCTTTCTTGCCTTGGAGCTCTTAATGGAGGATTTTTTGGTTCACCCAGGTAAGGATATCATAAACGTAGAGGCAAAAGAAGTTTTGTATCTAAATTAATGTTTTATCTTTGTGGTAGTCTTTGACTTTGACTGGTTAAAAGTTAAGAGACGTTCAACCAAAAATGCAAACATTTGCTAAAAATTTACTCGCACTCAGGTCATCCAAGATGTACAGATTTGGAGAAATGTGGCATTACATCTCTTGCTCACCAATGGATGCTCTGCAGTAAATGGGTGCCGTCAGAAAGAGAGTCCAAACAGCTGATAAAAACATCAAATAATCCACAGTACTCACACGAAGGGCATTTTAACATTCAAAATGTTTTCTTCGTAATATGAGTCATCTATCCATAATATTGTTTTCTCCAGTGAAAAAGTTGTCTTGTCTGAATTAGGAGAGAAATATGCACAGATAAGCACCGTTTATAAGCAAAAACAGTCAAAAACAAATAGGTTGGTGGATTTGATGTGAGAGGACAACAGTTTTTCACTTTTTCACAGGAGGAGGAGTATGTGGACGATGGACTAGTATTTATGTCCAGAAGGGGACTGAAAGTTTCACTTTAAACAGTCTTAAGGTTATCTTACAACGCAGCTTTGCACTCACAAGACATTAATGCGATGGACTTGGAGGAGTGGTGTGGAGACTTGTGGATTATTGTGATGTTTTTAAACGTTGGACTCTCAATCTGATGGAACCCCTTCAGCAGCAGAGGGATCCAATGGTGAGAAGTGATGTGCAGCTACATTTCTCCAAATCTGTGCTGCTGAGTGATGGCCTGAGGTTGAGTAAGTTTCCCAGGGCAAATATAAATTGTCCGGCCAACTTCCTTTCCAGATGTATAACGATGTTTCTGCAGGATGCGTTTTGTAGGAGCAAGAGAGGGGCAACCTACCGGCTATCTTATCCATGATCCATATCGCAGACAACGCCACGCAGCGTGATATTTGATGGTACAATCCCACCATTCATCGTTCTCCCACTTCTTCATGTCCGCTTACTTTCTCTGATGTGGCAGTAGCCTCTGGTGAATCATGATGGCTAGAGGAGAGGATCTTTCAATATAAAACTTGCATACCTGCTTCGTGGATCTTCATCGCCTTGGCACCTGGGAATGATCATCCACGCTACAGATTTTCAATCATGCCCAGACCATTCAAGGGCCAGTTTAATGGCTGATAATTTTTATTAATAGGAATTGGCAAGTACTATGATTAAATATTGTGTGACTGTGTCAAGTGTGCATTCTTAGGTACTAGTTTCGTGGTCTTTAACCATTATGATGTCTCAGCGTGGGCTGCCCCTGATTCAGACCCCTGGAATACAGCGCAGCGTGGCCTCCCATTTCAGGGGAGTACCTGTGGATACCTGACAGTCAAGAACATGCATCCTGAACGTGGAGTAAAAGCCGTCAGTGAGAATGCAAATCACTTTAGTGCATTAAGCCCATAAGCTAAAATTTATGCTATAGAATCTAGATTAGACACCATATGACTTAAACCGGGAGAAAACCAGGCGAGGGATAGATTTCCAGACACATAGGCATGGCACGTTTTTTAAAGGTCAGCTCACGAGTTCAAAACCATTTAGTTTTGTCATACTGGAAAGAGGTTGTTCGGAGACATTTATCAGCTGACACGGTATGGATGTTCTAACAGTACCATCATTTGAACGACGGCTATCGCTCCCCACAAAAATAAATACAGCATAATTTAAGTTTCTATAGGGCCGAAAAGATCCCATGATTGGACCTCGACTTTTCTGGTGCAGTGATTAGCTACAGCTGCAGATTATTTCCTGGAAGGGCCTCAGCAGGAAGTTCAGGCCTAATGATGAACTTCACCAACACCAGCTGAATCATGCCATAAAAGGCCTGAGTGGCAAAGGGCACGTACATTGGCAGTGGTGCTTGGATGCTATACTATTGCCCCCCCCCCTAACAACCCTAGGAACCGCCATAGCGACATGCCTCGCAGTGGCAAGCATCACTTATATTTTCTCTAGTTCATATTCAAATGAAAGGACAAGACAATATCCCTGGGAAGGTCATGCCGTGATAGTTCACCCAAAAAATCAATCCTCATTCCTCACCATCATGTTCAGTCCAATTACACGTTATACTGTGTTCAATCTTTAAAACATAAGGGAAGATACTTTTAAATGAAATCTGAGAGTTCTGTCCACTCCATTGAAGTCAGATAACCAAACAGTTATGTAAGTTGTTGTGAAGAGCTCCGACGCCATTTGAGGAATGACACATTTTTTGAGAATAATTCACAAATGTGTTTGTATAAAGTATCCCTTTATTCTCAAAACGTAAGTACAATAGGAAGAGAAACCAAATTGCATGCTTTGTTGTTGGAAATGACAATGGGTGTTTCTGGTCGAAGCCGGTTACCTCTGTAAAATGCCTAGTAGATAACTTTCATATTTCAATAGTCTTCAAAAATAGCACAAAACATCCTATTATGGTTCTCTGAATGGGAAGTTTTTTGTATCACCAAAATGTACGCTGTTGAGAAATGTCAAAGTTGATTATTACATGGCTTTGAATTCTTATAGAAACCAAGTATCAAGGCACTTGACAGCTTTTCAAATGTGTGTGTATTAACATACTATTATTAGTAAATAGTACTTAATTTCTAATGCTGATGTAACATCTTAACACCGTAAATCTGTCATCCGTGTAGTTTTTATATATTTTTTTGACATCTTGCTGTTTTTTTTTTTACATTGGAAGAATACAACGTAAGCATATATGCTCACTAATCACTCGACATATGCAAATGAACATTAAAAGCTTTGTAATACACCACCAATCTCTCTGAATGCTCATCTTGGTAATATCCAACATCCAGAAGTCTCAAATCGTTCTTAATAGCAAAAACACATGAATGCAGAAAAGCAGCAGCTGCAGAGATGAGTCACTATTCTGACATGCTTGTAACCATGAAAACACACATTATGGGCGTTTATAAAAACGCTCGCTACACTACAGATGTTGAATAGCAGTTCCGTACAGTTGCAACACGTACTGACCATCTGCAATTCAACGAACCACATTAAAGGGACAGCCAACCAAAAGCTCCAAAACAAGAGATACACCACTGACAGTATCATAATTCCAACTCGTTTGCTAAATTGGCTTTCTAAAGTACCGACAGCTTCGTGTGACGATTTTTTTTTAAAACTTAAAATCTAGTTTAAGTAAAATATCTGATTTGTTTCATTCTTTTGCCTCGGATCATTTTAATGATTCGGTTTATTCACTTCATAAAACAGGTCTAAATGATTTGATCACTGATCCGGTTCTTAACTTCAACTCTATGATCTGGTCTGTTCATCACACAAAGGTATAAAATTGATCACACGAGTCATATGGACCACTTTTAGGATGCTTAATGGTGCTTTTGCAGCTTGAGAGCTGCAAACTGATTGTAAAAAGCCAGAAGGATATTACTAAAAATTCTTCCTTTCTGTTCTACAGAAGAAAGAAAGTAATGTGGGGTTTGAAATGACGCAAGGGTGATTACGAGTGGATATGATTTTTTTTTGACGATCCCTTTAATCACCATCATTGCTCGCTAATTACGCTAACTCTGGGTTGAACAGCCCCCCCCCCCCAAAAAAAAAACTTCTTACCATGCTGGCATAAAGATGAGACAGGTGGCAACGGTAAGCATACACAAGGGATTGATTCCATTAGGAAGCAGTTTGCTATACGCTGTCACAGCACACCAAACAAAAGAGTTTTTTGGGTTTGGGTTTTTTGTTTTTTTTATTAGTCTCTCCCTGTAGAACTGTCAACATTAGTTTTATTGCTATAGATGGATGTGAGAGAAATGGACACATCCTGTTGTCCTATAGAAGGTTTACTGGAATCATGGGTGTCCTGTGAGCTGGGGAATTACAGCAAAAGGTCAAGCCCTGCAATCTAGCCCAGTAGGGGGAGACATATGGGGGATTATTGTCCCCAGGTTGGGAGGTAATAAGCTATATCTCATGCTCCAGATCAAAGTAAAGCCACATCATTGGAGCTGTCCGTGGCACACAGCAGGCCATGGGCAGGGTCAGAGCAATGTGGCCAAAATAAACATGAACTGAGCCTGTCGCCTTCACACCACTGCAACAACTTCACTTAAAAGTAACAGCATGTGTTTGCTTTTGTCTCACTTTCAGTGGGAGCCTTTGGTTTGGTTTCTCTGAACCAGATTTTGACCATCATGCCACAGGCAATGAGGCAATTAGTTTAGAGGATAGCCACTATTTGCAGAAATGTTTTACCAAAACTGTATATAAACATAGACAAACAAAAGTAGATCTGCGGACTGCAGAGCACCACATGTTTTCCTTTTGTTTTGTCATGCTCCAAGTTCTGGACATATTGAATACACAGCACTCCTTCTTGAGATAATTATTTGCTTCTTGAGGATCAATTATTTGTTGTGTATCAAGAATTTATGTAAACTGTGCATGGATGGGATTATTTATATCTGTTATACGAAAAAAAAAAAAAAAGAAGTCCTAACTCAACATTTCTCATGCTCTTTCATATTTCCTACCGGTTTTGGATCTACTGAAACAGTATGAATATTATGGAAAAGGAAACATCTGTGCTGGACATTCAAAATGTTATTTAGCCCTGGAAATAAACAAAGTTTTAGGATTTTGATGAATTTAAGACAAACAAATGTTCTGATGGAAAAAATGAATAACAACTGTTTTAAATTTCTAGGTCACTAATCTAATAAGCTAATTTTTGACATTGAGTACGTGGACCTCAGATGCTGTTTTGATCATTCTCAGATCGTGCTTGTGGTTTTACACATACTTGTGAAGTTCATGCAGATCTAGTGCTGCTAACACTCAAGCAAAAGGAACACAAACCAAACACTTTCTGAACTAGTAAATGTCCATTTTTCAATTCAGTTTAAATAAATCAAAAAACTTTTATGCTGATACAAGTTGTAATGAAAAATGCCTTAGTGGAGAGTCTGGTGTATGTCTGTCAGATTAACATGTCTTACTACTCTGCAGACTGAACCACATTAGGGTTTCATCTGCTATTGTTTGTGTGGCTATAATGAGTCAAACTACCACCTCATAAAAGAATGCATGACCACAGAGTCCATGCTTTCATGTTCAACACCAGCGTTGGCCTGAGACCATGTGCAACCATCTGTCAGATCTCAAACCTTAACCAAATGCTAAACTATGTAATATTTCTCTTTATGAAGACAGTTTGAAGTAAAATTCTGTTTATCCATTGTTATAGTAAGGCCGTAGTTGTTAGCTAAACTTTGCAAAGACATTTTAAGGTATCATCATAGCCAAATCTATGGGTCCTGACGGTATG